>VMDO01005037.1:0-116771 GCA_007922755.1 Pedetes capensis
TTTTGGCAGTGCAGAAGATTGAACCTAGGGCCTTGCACTTACTAGGCAAGGACTCTACCACTGAACCACATCTCCAGCCTTAAAATTTTATATCTATAATAAGCTCCCAAGTGATTTTTTTTTTTTAACCTATCCAGGAACTATCTTTTCAGTAACAAGATTCTAGAGAAAATTGTTCAGTTTGGTGTAGTCTGAGAACTGCTTATATCTGAATTGCTCATTAGAATGTAAATCTTTATTTTCCTATTTGTTTTTATCTAGGCAGACAAGTATCATTTATTCCTAGGAATAAGGTGGTAGAGCCACCGCTGCTGCTGCTGCTGCTGCTGCTGCTGCTTCCTCTGCAGCTGCTGCCTCTTCTTTTCCTTCTTCTTCTCCTTCTTCCTCCTCCTCCTCCTCCTCCCCTTGTCCTCCTCCTCCTCCTCCCCCTCCTCCTCCTCCTTCTTCTTCTTTTTCTCTTCCTTCTCCTCCTTCTTCTTTTCTTCTTCTTTTCCACAATGTCTTGTCTTGAACCCAGGGCCTTTGTACATAGCCAAGCCCTTTACCACTGAGCTAGACACCCCACCCACAGAAATAAGTTTTGTTTGCTTGTTTTTGTGGTACTGAGGGATTAAACCCAGAGTGCTCCACCACTGAAATACACCAAGCCTCTTTTTTATTTTTTATTTTGAGAGAGTCTTGCTAAATTATTCAGGCTGCCTCTGGTCTTGAACTCACAATCCTCCTGCCTCAGCCTCCCAAGTCATTGAGATTACAGACATGTACCACAGTGCCTGGTTTGGAATAAGTATTTTTTATGCAATCATTCTAGGTTATTTTTATATACTTTACATTAAAAACTGATCTTTGCCTTAAGTAGCCTGTAGTTTTATACTTTTCCTGGCAGCAGAGAGAAGATTGAGTAGGTTGGGGAAAAAGGGCTAAGAAGTATTAATAGTTTGCATCATTTGGTATTCTCTTTGCTGTGTGGATCATGAATATGTGCATGTTAGTTACTGGTATCATCAAGTTAATTGATATTGGTTCATGGGATCATACAAGAACTCAAAACAAAAATCCTTTTATTTTTTAATATATTTGCTTTTAAAGTTTATGTTGTTACATGAACTAAAGCACCTTTCAAAAGTTACTAATATAACATTTATTCATGTAAAAATAATTATCAAAAAATAAGAAATTTTTCTTAAAATTCTAATCAGTTTTCTAATCAGTAGCACATGCTGGTAATCCCAGTGACTCTGGACTTGGAGATAGGAGGATCACAAGTTCAAGGCCAAAGGCAGTCTGTATAATTTAGTGAGCACCTGTCTCAAGATAAAAAGTAAAAAAGGGGCTGAGTCTGCAGCCTAGTGATAGAGCTCACAAAGTATGTGGGAGGCCCTGAGTTCAGCAAATATTACCACAAAAACAAAAACAAACAAATAAAAACCTACAATAAAATCCAATTAAAACTAGTATAACAAAAAATACTCTTCTCATTTTATAGAGATGCTAAAAATTATAAAATCAACAATTTTCATGAGATCAGTCATAAAATATGGAAAATTATATGCAACTAGAACTGGTTTTGTGGGGTTGCATGTGACTTACCAGGCACTTATCTGGACTTAGGCAAGTGCCGCCCTGAGTCAGACACCTACTAAGACTGAATGGAACAACAGGTTTGTGTGACATTTAGGAATTTAAAAAATAGCAAAATTTAATTTGGGAGGTCATTTTTGACTCCACAATTGCTTTTAAGGATTAACATCCCAGGTTCTCAAACTTTTTAGAGAATTAAACATACACACAACACCTCAACATTATCTTTTGTTCTTTTATCTTTAATTAACCCCAAACTTCTCCTTTGAAACTTATCTGTTTACACCAAAAGGTGCCTTTCTTTAGGGTATGACCTAGAAATAATCTGAAGGTAAAGCACTCCTTCCTGTGAACGTTTTCCCCTCCCTTTTCTTTCTGCCTATTTTTACTTACCCTTCAATTCTCAGCTCTGGTATTACCTCCTCTCAAAAGCTTTCCTTGGACAAACTATTAAAAGTTAATAAAAAGCGTTTGAAAATCTTCATTTTCATTCACTCAATATTTTCACTTAAAGGATATATCCTTAGTAATCAATTTAACAAGAATATACAAAGATGTTCAAAGCAATATTATCAATAAGTACATTAGGAGCTATCTTTGTAAATCCTTGAATTGACTATTGACTGAATAAATCAGGGTATATCTTTCCATTAAAATATGATGCAGCCAGTAAAAATGATGATACATAGAACTACATTTATTGTCATAGAAGGAAGTTCTCAATATTTGTTTAAAAACAGATTTACATAACAGTACACTAATTATAAAGGTTATATTAAAAATAAATACAGGTTAGCCAGGCTCAGTGGAGCATGCCTGTAATCCCAACAACCCGGGAGGCAGAGGCAGGAGGATTGCAAGTTCAAGACCAGAGGTAGTCTGCGTAATTCAGCAAAACCCTGTCTCAAAAAGTAAAAAAATGGGCTGAGGGTGCAGCTCAGTGGTACAGCGCTTGCAAAGCATGCAAGCACAAGGTTGTGGGTTCAACCCAAGTGCCACCAAAAAAAAAAAAAAATTGGGCACCACCATGACTACACAAATGGAAAATTACACTCCAGCCCTCATGTGATTGGTGGTGGTCAAAGCACAGGTACACCAAAAATATTGTATAAAATCACCTACAGACTATATGTATAAGGTGCATTTGTTTTGTTTTGTTTTTTGAGACGTAATCTCAATATGCAGCACACGCTGGCCTGGAACTTGTTATACCATCCTAGCAAGCCTCAATTTCTCAATCTTCCTGTCTCAGCCTCCTAAATGCTGGGATTGGAGGTATGTACTACCACGCCTTGCCTATGAGGTGTATCTGAAATACAAATGAATTCCATGTTTAGATTTGAGTATTTGAGCCTAACGTGGTGGTACATGTCTGTAAGTCTAGCACTCGCAAGACAAAGTCAGAAGGATAGCAAGTTTGAGGCCAGCCTAGATTAGATACCAAGACCCTGTTGCCAAAAAGAAACCTAACTAAATAGATTTAGGTCTTGTTCCCAAGATATCTCAATATTATATGTAAATATTTCAAAATCTGGAAAAAATATGGAGCCTGAAACACTTCTGGTCCCAAGCATTGTGGATAAAGGATACTCAACCTATGCCATATTTAGTTCACTGATGTGGTTTAAATGCTTAGAATGGAGAGGTGTTTTTTGGTTTATTTGTTTTTTGTTTTTTGTTTTTATACTTGGGAGTTGAACCCAGGTATTACCTCCTCTGGTAATCCCAGTGACTCTGGACTTGGAGATAGGAGGATCACAAGTTCAAGGCCATAGGCAGTCTGTATAATTTAGTGAGCACCTGTCTCAAGATAAAAAGTAAAAAAGGGCCTTGCACATACTTTGCAAGTGCTCTACCACGAGGCTGCATTCCCAGCCCTTTTTTTTTTTTTTAATCTTGAGACAGGGTCTTGTTACATTACTCAGGCTGCCTCTGGCCTCAAACCTGCAATCCTCCTGCCTCACTTCCTGAGTCACTGGGATTACAGGTGTGAGCTACCATGCCCGACTCAAATGGAGAGGTGTTAATAAATATTTGTTGGATGAATGGACCTATTGAGTGCTTTGTATGCCTCAGGGATTATTCCAAGAATTGTGCTTCCTTTATCTCATTTGCCTTTACAACAATCCACAGAGGCAGGTATCATTACCTATATATTATACATGAGGAAGCGGATGCTCAGAGAGATTAAGCAGACTGCCCCAAAACATGAGCATAGAAACAAGATGTGGTTTAGAGTCATCTGGGATACAGCCTATGTCTTCACATATTTTTTGTATTTTATTATTTAAAAAGTTTTCCAGAGGTTGGGAGGATAGCTCAGTGGTAGAAGGCATGCAAAAAATTTTAATTAAATTTAAAAATATTAATGGAAAAAAACATTTGCATGTGTATCATGGACAACATTCTTGATATGTTCATAGCAAACTATTTTAATAGTGTTTAGTAGTGATACAAGCAGTGGGATTATAGAGATTTTTGAAACTTTTTTCCCATCTACCTTTGTTTCCAAAATGAACATTTTTTCTGTAACAACATACTTACAATAAAATGTCCTTTTTGAAACAAAAAGAATAAATAAATAACACCAAAAGACAACAACAACAATAAAACACAAAAACAAAACTACAGTAAAGGGCCTTTTTGGTTGGTTTTACCTCTATCACCAATTCCATTGGCCAAAGGGCGTTTATATGTTTTTTGTGGTTTTGTAATACTTAGGGGTTGAACCCAAGGCCTCGCAGATACTTTACAAGTGCTCTACCACTGGGTTGCACCCTCAGACCATTTTTTATTTTCAATCTTGAGACAGGGTCTCCCTAAATTACACAGGCTACCTCAGGCCTCAAACCCTTGATCCTCCTGCCTCTACCTGCCATGTTGCTGGTAATACAAGCTTGAGCCACCGTGCCGACTTTATGGTATGTTACTTTCTAGAGAGAATAAAAATCTCTTTTGGAATGTTACTCACAACTCTGTTTCGCATCTACTTTTTGCTCTTTTTACTTGTTGTTGTTAGGTGCCATCGAGTCGGGTCCCACTCATAGCAATCCTTGTAGGGTTTTTAATGGCTGGTTGTTTTGGGATTGCTTTGGAAGTGGATTGCTATGTCCTTCTCTGGTTCTATTTACTTATGTATAGAAATTATTGTTTCAATGTTGTTCTTTCTAACTTGCCTCAGTTGGAGGAATGTAGTTCCTTCACTTTTGTGTTTGGATGCTAATACCGTTTCTGGAGCCCCAGACATATAACCAAAAGGATTTATATAATTGAAAAGGAATTTTAAAATTATAATACCAGTTTGTCTTTCCATTTTCCCTTGCCTCTCTCCTTGGGCAATAAATATTATGGGCTTGTTCCTAGGACCTGCCATGGCAGAGCCAGACTCTGTTGCCCTTTATCCCCTACTGCTAAGAGCAGTAGCCACTAAGTGTAAAAAATCAAAACAAAGCACTTTCCCCTCTCCCCAATGGAGTAACAGCAGTGAAGCCCAAATAATGCCTAGTTACCAAAAGCCACGCCAGGTGGCTAATCGAAAGGATATTGATTTTAGCTAGTAAATAGCCCTTAATATAGTTGGAACCTGGGTTGAATATGCAGCCTGGTAATTAGCTAATAAAGCAAACAAGGACTGGAGAGAACGTGGCACAGTTGGATAAGCAGCAGCCTGTGATCCAGGAAGCTTGCCTTGATCTAATACTTTCTCACATGAAGGACTCAAGATACCTTCAGGACTCCATACTTTGTGTTTTCAGCCATTAAATAAGGAACAAAACTATAAACCTATCATAGGATGTGAGATATAACTAAAAGCAGTTGCAAATGTTTTGTAAATATTACATGCTCTAGAAATGCTTCCTGAAGACACAGATGTTGCAATTTAATGATCATAAGTGGTGAGGTTTAATAACTATTTTAGATCATTAGGATAATGTTTAGTGCCCTAGGATAATTATTAAACAATTTTCAGTTTGTTAAATCATCTTATACTTGAACAAATTCATAGCCTGGTTGATTCTTATATTATCTTGTAACTGCTCAACTGCTGCATGACACAATAAAGTGGCAGAGGCCAGTTGGGCCATTGGGGAGAAAGGGAGGGAGGAATAGAGAGAGGGGGACAGAAGGGTAGAGAGAGAGAGAGAGAGAGAGACAGAGAGAGAGAGACAGAGAGATTGCTTTGAGAAAGGAAAATATCAAGGATAGAGGTTCAGAGAGCTAAGGCACAAGGAAACAAATTAAGGTGCAAAGGACCTAAATCAGAGATAATTCAAAGCCTAGGGAGCAGCTACAGCATCCAAATGCATTATATCAGACCTGGGCAGATGTTTTAGTTTTTGATGTTTTTGTTTTGTTCTGTCTTGAAGGGTTTTAAAGCCAAAAAAGGGTTTTGTATAAAAATTCCAGATTTCCAGTTTATTTTGAAAGTCAAAGAATCTCTCTCTCTCTCTCTCTCTCTCTGTGTGTGTGTTTTGTTTTTGAGACAGAGTCTTACTCTGCAGCCAAGGTTTGCCTGGAACTCTTCTTGTAGCCCAGGCTGGCTTTGAGCTCATGGTGATCCTCCTGCCTCAGCCTCCTGAGTGCTGACATTACAGGCTCGCACCACCACACCCAGCTTCAGAGAATGTATTAATACTGGGCCTAATTCTCCCATAACAACAGCAGAAAAAAATCTTCATAGAGGCTGCTTCTTTTATTTATACTAAAATTTTTGATAATGAAAATCTTAAAACAGTATAAGTAGAAAAATAAACATGTATTCACCTACCTCTAAATTCAACAATTGTTAATATTTTGTCATACTTATTATAAGATTAAATATGTATAGCTATGCATTTATGTTTATATTTTTGCTGAACTAAAATGAATATTACTTTATCCCTAAATAGTTTTGCATGAATTTCTAAAACTAAGGACAGTTTCCTATATAATGGCAATATTATTATCACATTGAAAACAAAACAAACAAAAGAAAATAGTTGTAAATCACTAATGCCAGTTTTACTCACTCCATGTTCCAATGTCCCCATCGTCCCTGTATTAGTCCATTTTTCATTACTGTAATGAAACACCTGAGATAAGCTAATTGTGTAAAGAAAAGAGGTTTTATTAGTTGTCATTAAGTTCATAGTTTTGGATGTTCTAAGTCCAAATGGGTCTGCAGCCATACCACCCTTGGGATCTGATCTCAGAATTCTAATCAGGGTCTGGCCTGTTTAGTCCTGGGATGTGAGACTTCCTGGGAATACCAAGTGCTGTTGGCTGTAGGCTTGGCAGAAGGATCTGTCAACCCACTCCCAAAACAATTAGCTATTGAAAATGCTATGAATAGGAGAGAAGCACTGACATAGTGCTGGGCATGGCACAGTGTTAGGGAGTGTTTTGAATTGTTGTACATAGGGTCATTATGAGTCAGACCAATTCAACAGCACCTAACAATAAGAATAAGTCCAAATGGCATGGAGTGGACTCTGATGAGGTTCATCCCTCATGCCAGGTGGTAATGGCAGGATTGCATGTGGGAGGAAGAGGTCACACCTTGGAACAAGAAGCCAGAGGGCCTGAGTGGGGTCAGGTACAAGCTTTTATTACCAGTCTCTCTCCAGAACTAACCAGTATACCAGAAGAAGCTCCTGAATCCCCGTGGAGGGCACATCCTTGACTGAGCTGAGGATCTCACACTAGACTCCACCTCTTCAGGTTCGCACTCTCTCCCAATACCCCCACCCACACAGGCTTGTGGGGACAAGCCACAGCCAAACCATATTAGTCCCCACATACCAGTTATACTCATTTTCCTTCCAAACTAAGAATCAATTAAAACACATTGTATTTGGTTATGTCACATAGGTCACTTTTACTCTAGATTAGCTCCCCTTTCCTTCTTTTCTTCTGTGACATTGTCTTGTCAAAGTGAAGGAATAAGTTGTCTTGTGGATTAGAGTTCAAACCTAAAGCCTTAATGAACTCGAGTGAAAAATTATGGAAAAGGTTACCCAGAGGTGATGGTGGAGATGTCATATCACTTAGGGAGGCACATAATGTCTGGTTGTCCTAGCTGATCCCACAAAGTTTGATGATAGACTATAGTAGACCAATCCTGTCAGATATATCATGCTTTCTCCAATTTTCCACATACCCCAACCCTTTTTATTTGTTTTAACCTTACTCAACAAACTCCTTTAACCTTGATTGGGAGGCATATGTGACCCTTGACCTGCAGTGCGTCACATGCTACAGTCTGGGCTGCATGATGAAAGCATTTCCCTCTCTATCCCTGGAACAGTAGAATAGTGCCTGCTGCATAGGCTGCATAGGCGTGTATTCAACAAATACCCGTTGAATGATTAAACTTAGAAACACCTACATTAGAAATCTCTGAAAGGAAGTGGTGTGTGAGGAAGATTTTGGGCACCCATGTTCTTTAACTGTTCATGATTTAGGGTAGCCTTGGAGCCTTGTATATGCAGCACAGACTTCACTGTCCTAGGGATTGGTTCTTTGCTTGATCTGAAACAGAAATGTACAGTCCCAGTGAAGAAAACAGAAGGAGGAAGAATGAATTTAAAATTCTATGAAAGTTAAGGGTTTTTGCTAGCTGGGCTTTACATTTAGAGGGCCCTGATGCAGACTGGGTTTTTCAGAAGCAGATATTAAGACAGAGGATAACATGGAGGTTACTGATTATCATTAATATGTGTGGAAAAGAGCTGATGCAGCCAAGGGAGAAGTGGGATTGTGGCGGAATCCGAACAAAGCCTCAACCAACCTCTGAGGGCGTTTTAGAGTGTATGCACCCCTTCAGAGTTATTTCCGAAGTATCTAGCTCAGCCTTTGTACTCCTGCCTCATTCATTCTCAGGGTAAGGACTAGTCCAGTAAAGGAATGACTTTTTTTTTTTTTTTTTTTTTTTTTTTTTTTTTTTTTTTTTTTTTTTTTTTTTTTTTTTTTTTTAGTACTAGGGAGTTAAATCCAGGGCCTCATGCATGCTATGTTGTGCTCTAACACTGAGCCACCCTCCCAATCCTTATTTTTTGAGAAAGGATCTCACTGTTATTGTTTGGATCCAAATGTCCCTCAAATGTCATGTGTTTGAATCTTGGGTCCCCAGCTGGTGGTGCTGTCCTGGAGGTTATGGAACCTTGGGAGGAGGGGGCAGGCCTTTGGACTCTTGATTCTGGTGAGTTCTCTGCCTCCTGTCCTGCCATGCTGTGAGGTTACCTTCTACAGGCGTGGTTGCCTGCCCAGATGCCTGTCCCACCGTCATCCTTTCACACCTGATTATGTGGACCAAATCCACTAACCATAAGCCCTAAATAAATATCTTCCTCCCATAAGACTGCTTTGGTCATTTTTTCTTTTATAGTGATGACAGCTGACAAATGCACTTGCTAAATTGTACAGGAGCTGAGGTTTAGCTCAGTTGGTACAGTGCTGCGCTGTACTCTCTGAGGACCTGGGTTTTGTCCCCAGCACAGCAAAAACAGAAGGACTTGGCAGTCCACTTCCAAAGCAATCCCCAAACAATCAGCCATTGAGGCCCCTATGAGGGCTGCTATGAGTCAAATCTGACTCTATAGCACCTACCATTACCAACAACAAATGATATAGGCTGCCCCGGGCCTTGAAATCACTAGGATTACAGGTCTGTGCCAAGGTGTTCAGCTAAAGGCATGACTTTGAATGAGGTAGATCTCTGAGTCTAGGCAAATTCTGAAAGGGCTGGCTGCTGGAGGTCACTAGCTGAAGACATGGCAGCTAGATAAATATATCCTGCTTAAAGGAGGATTTGGGTGGTGCAATTGTTAATCTGGATTGTCAATTTTTCTGGGTTGAAAGATGCCTAGGGGACTAGTAAAACACATTTCTGGGTGTGTCTGTGAGGATGTTTCCAGCAAAGTTTTACATGTGGGGAGAGCAACTGAAGGGGAAAGCCTTGCCCTGAATGTGGGTGGCATCATACAATAAGTTGGCAGCCCAAATGGACTAAAAGTGGAAAAGAGAGAAGGCCAGTCAGCTCATGCAGGCCCTATTCTTCCTGAGTATTGCTATTGCTGCTGCCTGTGGACAACAGATTCTAGCTTCTTTGGTCTTTCATCATGGACTCACACCAGTGACCCTCCCAGAATCTTCTAGGCTTTTGACTTCCCACTTGGAGTACATCATTGGTCCATCTTGTTTTAAGGTTTCCAGCTTCTTGGATTGAGCAGCTACCAATTTCTCTGGCTCTCCCACATGCAGATTGCCATTATTGGACTATGCAGCCTCCAACTGTGTAAACCAATCTAAAAACAAATCCCCTTGTACAATGACATACATATTCTATTAGTTCTGTTCTCTAGAGAACCTTACTTACTATATGTAGTAGTATGTCTACTACAGACATTCTACTTAAAATTTTGTTCTTATATCTAAATGAGGGGGCTGGGGTTTAGCTTAGTTGGTAGAGTGCTGTGTTGCATTCTCTGAAGACGCATGCTCGATTCCCAGCACGGCAAAAATGGAGAAGGATGAGGTAATCCACTCCTGAAGCCATCCCTAAACAATCAGCCATTGAAAACTTCATGAAGGTCACTATGATTTAGACCTGACTTAACGATTCAATGGCACCTAACAACAACAACAAATCTAAATGAGGCTCTCAGAACAGTTACTGAAATGCTCCTTCTGTTTAGGATTAGTTGGTTAATTGTAAACATTTTAATTACACTGTAGCTTTTTTTCAAAATGTTTTGACATTTCTTTACTTGTTAGAAAGCCCAAAAAATAGAAAATAAGATGGTCCAGGCATCTCACAAGTTTTACTTGGCTCTGGTATTGCTTGAATGTCCTACAGGGTAGAAAATTGAGCCCCTTTGTACAGTTGTACAACAAAGATTGCTTTGACATCCTGAATGAAAAAACACCTGACAGCTGGGCGCAGTGGTGCACACCTGTAATCCCAGCGGCTCGGGAGGTGGAGGCAGGAGGATCACAAGTTCAAGACCAGAGGCAGTCTGCGTAATTTAGTGAGACCCTGTCTCAAAAAGTAAAAAAACGGGCTGGGGGCGCAGCTCAGTGGTCCAGCACTTGCAGAGCATGCAGGCGCGAGGCCCTGAGTTCAACCCCCAGTACCGAAAAAAAAAAAAAAAAAACCTGACAAATACCAATGATGTACTGAAGGTCTACCTCTAGGAAGATTGAGATTAGTGCTAAAGGAAAATAAATGGAAGAAACATATTAATTTCCTGTTGCTGCTATAGCAAATTGTTAGAAACTTCATGGTTTAAACAATAGAAATGTATTGGCTCACAGTTCTGGAAAGCCAGAAGTTCAAAGTCAGTATCACTTGCATGAAATAAAAGGGATGTCAGGCTGTACTCCCCTAGGAAGCTCTAAGGGAGAACTTTTTTTTTTTCCTAGTGGCTCCTGGCGTTTCTTGCCTTGTGTATGCACTACTCTAATATCTACATCTATGGTCACATTGTTTCCTACTTTTCTGTCTGTATGCAATTTCCCTATTCCTTTTAAGAATATGCTATGTAGACCAGGCTGGCCTTGAACTTGCACTGATCCTATAGCCTCAGCCTCCTAAGTGTTGAGATTACAGGCGTGTGCCTCTACACCTGGCCCAGAATAGCTTTTAAATCTTTCTTTTCTTTACTTTTCCTTCCTTTCTTTTCCTTTCATTATCCTTCCTTCCTCTCTCTCTCTCTCTCTCTTTCTTTCTTTTCTTTCTTTCAAGTCTCACTTTATAGCCCAGGCTGGCCTCAAATGTAACATCCTCCTGCCTTGGTCTCCCAAGTGCTGGGCTTACAAGTTTGTACCACCATGCCTGGCTGAGCCTTTGCTTTAACTCTCATCAATCTGGAGACTACTTGATTTTCACCTGACACAAAAGTAGGAACAAAAATTTTATCTAAACTGAGCCGGAACACCAAACTCAGTTACTAAATCATTTCCTTGGCTCAGTTCACCCTCCTGAGTGAAAGTGATCACCCAAATCATTTGAGAACACAAGTAGCAGAGGAAGGGCTTGTATGTCAACATTAGAAATTCCTGAAGACAGCTCCATGAAACATTTGTAGCTAGGTGTGTTTTTAAGAATCCAGGATCTATCCAGGGGCCATGGCACATGCCTATAATCCCAGGCACTTGAGAGGCTGACACATGAGGATCACACAATGGATTATTATTGAGCCATAAGGAAGAACCACATCTTCTGTGGAGATTATCATGCTGAGTGAAATAAATTAGACTCAGTAAGATAAATATCTCATATTTTCTCTCATATGCCAAAATTTAGATTAAAAAAACAGGAAAGCCAGGAGTGGTAGTACACATCTGTAATCCCAGCCAGTTGGGAAATAGAGGCAGGAGGATTCCAAATTTGAGGCCAGAGGCAGCCTGCATAATTTAGTGAGACCGTGTCTCAAGATTAAAAATTAAATCGAAGAAAAGAGCTGAGGGTGCAGCTCAGTGGTGGAGTGCTTGCAAAGTACGTGCAAGGCCCTGGGTTCAGTTCCCTAGTACTGCCAAAAAGGAGGCATGAAAGTAGAAGAGGGACTATCTGGGAAGAGAAAGAGGCCCAGGGGAGGGAGGAGGGGGATGAGAGAGGGTAACACAGGGCGAATATGATCAAAGCACACTGTATACATGTAGGAAAATGTCCTACATTTCCTACATGTATACAGTGAAACCCCATTTTCACTGTATACATGTATACATGTATACAAAAAATGTATACATTTTCACTGTATACATGTATACATGTATACATGTATACAAAAAATGTATACATTTTCACTGTATACATGTATACATGTATACATGTATACAAAAAATGAAACCCCATTTTTTGTTCAATCAATATACATTTATTAAAAATGAATAAATTAGGCTGGGCTGGGTGATGTGGCACATGCCTATAATCCCAGCTACTTGGGAGACTGAAGCAGGAGGGTTACGTGTTTGAGGGTAGAGGCAGATGGCACAATTTAGCAAGAACTTGTTTCAAAATATAAATAAATAAATGAATAAGTAAATAAGTAAGGGCTTGGTGAAGTGGCTCAATGGTGTAGCACTTGCCTAGCATGTGTGAGGCCCTTTGTGCAACGTCTAGTATTGAAAAAAGATTTTTCTTTTTAAGTAGAATTTTGATCTGTAGCACTTTGAGACCTACTTTAGGCAAGTTACCTTTATAAGAAAAGATTTTTGCTCTATTTCAAAACTAAAAGAGGACTAGGTTAATACGAAAAGCCTATTCAAGAAAAACTCTCTTGTTCCACATTTGACAATTGAAAGATTGTTAGAACATACATTACTCTAAATTTACTAGAAAACAAAACAATACTGGAGACGCTGACACAAGTTTCTAGCTTCTTATCACGTCTGTTCTAGTTTTCAGAGGTTGGCCAGGGTTAAAAGCTAGGCAGGAAATGAACAGAATTATTATTTACAATGTGGTCTAGAGAATGTTAAAATAATAGACTTTCTATTAAATTGCAAAATTTCTCCTTAATAGTTGTTACATTGAACCACTCTTTTATTCTGTTTTATGCTCCTCTACAGAATTCTTCCAGAAATGAACTTCTTCAGTTTTTGTAACCCAAGGATAACAGAACAGTTCTCTGCTTTTCTGTCATTGTTGGTAGTCTTTCGTGATTTTACTGACAGAAGAGGAATGAAGGAGATTTGGTTTGGGGCCAAGGAATTTGCTGAAGGAACAGCACCTGTTACCCTGTGGCCTACCCTCCCTGTGTGTAAAATGCTTTCCTCTTGGCCTTGTAGAAACTAGGTCAATGCCTACACGTTTCAAGGCTGCTGAATTAAGATACAACTCATTTTACAGTGTACAGCTGTAGCATTGTGGCATCTGATCCTGTCAGACTTGGAAGCTAAGCAGGGTTGTGCCTGATTAGTACTTGGATGGGAGACCTCCTGGGAACACCAGGTGCTGTAAACTTGGGAGAAGGACCTGGGAACCCACTCCCCTCCAAACAATCCCACCTTGAAAACCCTATGAATAGCAGAGAAGCACTGACAATGGTGTTTCGCCTGTTGTACATAGGGTCCCTATGAGTTGAACACCTACTCGACAGCACCTAACAACAACGTCTAGACATAAAAATCTTGCCTTTTCTGTTATTGTTCTATTTTTTGGTGTTCAGATTCATTAATTTTTAAAAACTCAGTCTTTAACATTATAATCAATGGTCAAGTGTAATTTCAGCATTTACTGCTGAGATTTAAATAATCTCCATGTTTTATAACAAGTATTCCAATGCAGAACTGAACAAATCCCCAGTTTCTTGGGCTGTTTGCCCTGAGCTCAGTTACCTCTTTCATGGGGATGATAATAGCTTTCATCTGAACCAAATTATCTACATTATTTCAACTCCCACATCAGATGATAATACTTACTCATATTCTCTGCATGATTTTCCTGGGATATTTCTGCTTCCCTACAACTTTCCTTGCTGCTATTAAATAGGAAACTACTTTCCAGAGACAACATTATTCAGTTTACATCATCAATATTTGAAAAAGTTTGTTTTCAGTGCTTCCTTGACCTAGGAACAATGTAGGTGTCTGTCTAGGAAAGAACACATTTCCTTTATCCTCAAGACCCTTAAATCTAAGTAAGTTTCCTGGTGCTACTTATATCAATGCTTTAAACATTTATTTTAAGAATACTTTCCCAGATTCTTATAAAGCAGGAATAAAACTTAAAGTACTCACTTAAAATATATCTAGTATTTTTATTTCATCTTTTCAAGGATCATATATTTTTACCTTATACTTGACTCTAACTCTTTGAGACTCACTGACATGGGAAGACTTTCTGTTGGATGTTTTTAGATGTCTATAATTCTGCTTAATAACTGACCTAAACTGGGAGTGGTGGCACACACCTGTAATCCCAGTGAATCTGGAGGCTGAGGCAGGAGAATTGCAAGTTCAAGGCCGGAGGCAGCCTGTGTAATTTAGTGAGATCCTGATTGAAGATAAAGAAATAAAAAAAAAAACAAGCTGGCATGGTGGTGCATGTCTGTAATTCCAGTGACTCAGGAGGCAGAGATAAGATGATCAGAAGTTCAAGGCCAGAGGAAGTCTGTGTAATATAGCAAGACCCTGTCTCAAAAAGTAAAGAAATGGGCTGAAGGTGCAGCTCAGTGGTACAGCACTTGTGAAGCATGCAAGCCTGAGGCCCTGGGTGCAACGCCCAGAACTGCAAAAATAAATAAATAAATAGTAAAAAATATAAAATGTGTTGGAGGTGCAGGTAAGTGGTAGAATGCTTGCAAAAATGTGTGAGACCCTGGGTTCAATCCTCAAATACTACAAAAAAAAAAAAAAAAAAAATCTACACAGTAAGTAGCTGGAGATCTACTAACTAAGCTATTCTCATCTTAAGATTCTCAAATGATTGGTCCCATCCTGTTCAAGGATTTAAGATTTTCCTGGAGAGCACTGTTAATCTTTTAGAAACTCTGTTAGTTTTTTTTTTAATGGTAAGTAGTAAAACTGTAGTCTTTGTTTAGTTTTTGGTTAGCCTCTTAGTGTTTTAAAACAAATGTTAATAATGGAAAAGATTATAAGTGTACCTCCTAATTCCTGTAACCACTTAAAATGCACCAAAGTTAAAGAATATATGGGTTGCCTCTCCCCACACTTAGCACCTACACATATTCTAAAGCGTGACCCTCCCTTACCCCACCTAATAAACTTCCTAACTTTGTTTCACACTCTCTCTCTGAAAAAAAGACTGCTTTTGCTTCATTAAAGGCTGAGAGAGAGAGGGAGAGAGTGAGATAGGTAGATGGAATATGTGGAAGAAAAATGTGATCATATAGAGCTCAGGACAAAGGCTCTTGACAGGATCTTCAACCAGGAGCTAGGAGCCTGTGGTTTAGGGAAGGGAACTGACATTGGTAATACTTTCATTGACAACCTATAAGCCAGGTATTTTACAGGTATTATCCCATTCAGCCCTACTTTGGTGATCTGCTAACTCTGTTGTCTTGGGCATGTTATTTGTAGTTTTGCTCCTCTATTTCACCATTTGCCAAAATGAAACAAAACCAAGTCAAAAAACTCAATTATTCTGAGGTTTAAGGATTATATGTATCTTGTTAAGACTAGTACCTACACAGAGTAGACACTGTAAACATTTTCTATTAACATCCTTCACTGATAAGGATATTCAGGTTCTGAGAGGCTACAGAACCAGACCATGGCTGAAGAACTCACAAAAGGACACATGTGAAGGTCACACAATGTTCGTGATACCAAGTAGCTTCTCTTTTTAGTGTTTAGATAACTCTGTAATCTTAGGTAAGTCACTTAACACTTCTGGGCCTTGGTGTCATCATTTGTAAATAAAAGTGCAAAAGTCAAAGACAAGTATGATTCTTTTCACTTCTAATATTCCATAAATTTTGCTAGGAGTTTTATGTCCAAGACAGTAAGCCTCATGACTCCAGAGGCTAAAGCAGGAGGATCACAAGTTTAAGGCCAGAGCTAGCTTGTGCAACTTAGCAAGAATCTGTTTTAAAAAAAAATAGCAGAAGGATTAGGAGTATAACCCAATGGTAGAGGATTTGAGTGGCATGGGCAAGGCCCTGGGTGTTCAACCCCCTGTTATTGTTGTTGTTAGGTGCCATTGAGTCAGTGTACGACTCATAGCAACCCTATGCACAATAGGTGAAACACTATTGTCAGTGCTTCTCTGCTATTCATAGGGTTTTCAATGGCTGATTGTTTTTTGGGAGTGGGTTGCCAGGTCCTTCTCCCAAGCCTACAGCACCTGGTGTTCCTAGGCAGTCTCCTATCCAAGTACTAACCAGGCCCGAGCCTGCTTAGCTTCTGAGTTCTGACATGATCAGATGCCACAGTGCTACGGCTGCAAACACACACACACACACACACACACACACACACACACACACACACTAAATAAATCAATAAGTCAATAAATAATCTCTGCATGAGGACAGAAGGAAAGGATAAAAGGGGGAAAAATAAAGCCCATTGTAAAGCCAGATGTAGTGTTGCGTGACTATAATACCAGCATCTGGGGAGGTGGAAGCCTGAGGATGGTGAGTTTCAGGCCAGCTTGTGCTATATAGTGAGACTCTGTGTCAATAAATGAATGGCTAGGAACATCGCTCAGTGATAAGAGTGTCTGCCTAGCAGGTACAGGCTTGGATTCAATCCCCAGCACTGCAAAAAATAAACAAAGCAAAGTAACTTTCATGGTAGACTTATCAGTGCAATGGAAGAAAACCTAAATAACCCCTCTAGGCTCACTTCATTTTAGTTATATTTGAAAAAGAAACAGTAATTTTGGAGGTCACACAGCTGAGCAATACATCATTAGTTCCCCACTAGCTTTATTATAGGAAACACCTTTGGGTTATAATAATAACAGTTGCCCAAGTTACTTTTCAGGCTAGGGTTTAGCTCAGTTGGTAGAATGCTGCTTTGCATTCTCTGAGGGCCCCAGTTTGATCCCCAGCACCACAAAAATGGGAGAAGGATGTGGCAATCCATTTCTGAAACAATCCTGAAATAGTCAGCCATTGAAAACCCTATGAGGGAAGTTCCAGTTACAGCAGATGGGTAACAGCTATGCTTCAATTGAGGAAGAAAATAGGAAAAATCAAGAAATTCTCTACTCAAAACAAAAAAGGAGTGGAGTACAGTTCTAATCATCAAGAAATGTAGGACAGTAGGAATACAACTGACCAAATAGTGGAGATTAAAGCAGTGGCGAAGAGGATGAAAGGTGGGGTGACTCTCCGTAATCCTCATCCCCAGGCAAGATAACAGTAGAGGGCTTTGGAGGATGCAGAGGCCTTTGGGCCTCTTTGGGAGGTCCACAGCTGAAGACAGGTGCAGTGGACCCATCCCTTGTTGGGGTTCACTCTGGCCTGGTGGGGTAATGGAGCTTGCCTCAACACAGGTATTTGGGGACCCTTGCAAATAGGCAAGTGCCAGGGGCATGAAAGAAGGACTTTGGGAGCCTTCTTGCAAACATGAACAGAATTTATTAAGCTGCACCTACCAAGGTGAACAAAAGGGGGTGCAGCACAACAATGCTCAGTGGAAGTGTCCCATGGTGTGTCTCCTGTTGCCTCTTGCAGTTCGCCTTCTTTGCTTTCCTCCTCCCCAAGGCAGGGGAAGAAAAGTGGAGAGCTCTTCATGTCTTGCTTGGAGCCTTTGCTGCTTCAGAGGCCCTGGGCTTGACACAGAGTCTTGCTTGTAGTCCTCAGATGTCTTCACTGGTGGCACTGGAAGTTGCAGGTCTCAGGGGTAGGGTGTGGAGGTCAGGTTTGAAAGGGCTCAGAGAAAAGGTGAACAGGGGAGGATCAAGAACATAATGGACAAAAGGGAAGCTAGTAGTTTTAGTGGTGATTTATATACCTTTTATGAAGAGGATGTGGACCCAGAAATAGCCAATCAGGGAGTGGCTCATGCCAAATGTGGCAGTTATATAACTAGGGATTTGAAAAAGAAAAATTTGGATGGGGGGTTAGGTGCAGGCTAGGCCAATCACTGAGCTTTCTTTTCTGACCAATCAGGTGGCCCTGGGCAGCCAATCAGATTGAAGGAGGCAACACCAGAGCTGGGCTGTTTGGGGGCCATCTTGGATCACTGGATGGGAGGGGTAGGAGTAAAGAAGGTGAACGGTGAAAGAGTAGGTGAAAGGTGAACTGGACTTGGGCAGCCATATAGGCTCTTAGTGAGTCAAATAGGTCCCAGTCCAGGTTCCTGGGTTAAAGGTGACCAGAGGTGGGAGGGGCAAAAACAGGGCAGGATCTGAAAGACCTCAAAGACATCACCACGAGAGCAATTAATTCACTGGACAAAATGGTATCTAATTTGAGAGAAAAATTCTCCATAGAAATTGAGATTCTGAAGAAGAATCAAGCAGAAGTACTTGAGATGCAAGGCAAAATTAATCAACTCAGTATAATGGTAGAATCTTCAGTATCCTGACTAGATGAAGCTGAAAATAGGGTAGCTGAAGCTGAGGAAAAGGTAGAGACCTTATTTACTCAGATGCTAAGATAGAAAGAAAGATGAAGCAGTATGAGCAAGATTTGTAAAAGTTATTTGATAAAATGAAGAAACAAAACAAAAATTCAGGGGGTTCACAAAGGAGCTGAAAACAACATGAGAGGATTAAGAAACTTATTCAAAGAGATATTAAATGAGAACTTCCCAAACCTAAGGCAAGAGTTGAATATCTATACAACTGAAACATTCAGAACCTCAAACAGAGTAGACTAGAACAATTCCTCCCCATGACACATTATAATTGGAATGCTTAATCTAGAGAACAAAGAAGCTATTCTAAAAGCTACAAGAGAGAAGTGCCAACTCACTTACAAAGGCAAACCTATCAGAGTAACAGTTGACTTCTCAATAACAACATTAAAGGCAAGGAAGGCTTGGTCAGACATCATCCAAGTCCTGCAAGAATAACTGTCAAACAAGATTACATTACCCAATAAAGCTGTTTTTTTTTAAACAGATGGTGAATTCAAGACATTCTATGTTATTGACTTGTTTAAATGATTTCACAGCCACCAAGCCAGCATTGCAAAGGAACCTCAATGAAACACCACATATGGGGGAGGTAAGACAACCTCAAATATAAGATCAAAGGAATGGATAATGAACATGAAGGAAACTTAGGAAAAAAATAGGCTAAATATAAATTAAAAAACAGAAATAAGTACCAAATTGATGCAGAAAAATAAGCACCTCTCAATAATTACCCTCAAGAGACAAAGACTGGCCATTTGGATTAAAAAAACACAAACCCTCATATGTGGCATTTAAGAGACTCACCTCATCCATAAAGACCATAAAAAGTTTAAAAGTAAAGGCTGGAAAACAATATACCAAGTTTGTGGGAAATAAACAAAAAAGCAAGAGTTGCTAAACGAATTTCATACACCTTAGACTTCATTTGCAAACTAATCAGAAGAGACAAAGAAGAACATTACATAAAAAGGAACAGTCAACAAGGAACCCATAATAATACTTAATATTTACTCTCCAAATATAAGGGCACCTAGCTTTATTTAACAAACTTTATTGGAGATAAAGGAACACATTGGGCCAGATACAATAATTATGGGAGTTTTCAATACCTCACATTCACCAAGATACAGGTCATCAAGGCAAAAACTCAACAGAGAAATGAAAGACTTGAATAGCACCATAGATCAACTGGACCTTACAGACATCAACAGACTATTCAGATGAGGAATACACATTCTTCTCAGCACCACATGGAACTTTTTCTAAGATAGGCCACATTTTAGTCCACAAAAATCACCTCAACAAATACAAAAAATAGAAATCATCTCCTGTACCTTACCAGATCACAATGGAATAAAATTAGAATCCGAAAGCAAGAACAATTTCAGAAATGTTATGAATTCATGGATACTGAATTATATACTGCTGAATGATCAATGGGTCATCAAAGAAATTAGAGAGGAAATAAAAACTTTCTTCAATCAAAAGAGGATGAAAATACATCCTATCAAAATTTATGGGACACAGCAAAGGCAGTTCTAAGAGGGAAGTTCATAGCCATGAGTGTTTTCATCAATAAGTTAGGCAAGATTCAATTAAATAACTAATGACATGGGAAAGCCAATAACATGCCAATCCCCAAAGGGGCACTCAGGCAGAAATTATCAGAATCAAGGCAGAGATATCTCAGTTAGAATCCCAAAAGACAATTCAAACAATCCAATTAAGAGCTGGTTCTTTGAAGATTAATAAAATACACACCCCTCCAGCCAGCCTCATTGAATAAAAGAAAAGGCCCAAATTAAAAAAATTAGAGATGAGAATGAGGTCGTAACCACTGATACCAACGAAATCTAGAAAAGATCGTCAGGGACACTTTGAAGAATTGTATTCCCTGCCCCCCCCCCCCCCCCCCCCCGCCAAAAAAAAAAAAGGAGAAACGGAAAAGTTCATTAGCACATATGAATTACCAAAATTAAGCCTGAGGACATAAGCAATTTAAACAGACCCATTACATACACCAAAATAGAAATAGTAATAAAAAATGTCCCAACAAAGAAAAGCCAAAGTCCCTATGGGTTCACAGCAGAATTCTGTCAAGACTTCAAAGAACAATTAATACCTATTCTATTTGAACTACTTCATAAAGTGGAAAAGGGAGGGGCACTTCTAAACTCATTCTATGAAGCCAGAATACCCTAATACCAAAATCCAGCAAGGACACTTCAAAGAAAGAGAACAGACCAATTTCCCTGATGAATGTAGACACAAAAATTCTCAATAAAATTCTGACACACCAAATTCAGTAACACATAAAAAAGATCCCACTCCATGATCAAGTGGGCGTCATTCCATAGATGCAAGGATAGCTCAATATGCAAAAAACAATTAGTGTAATTCAACTTATTATGAGACTTACAGACAGAAATTACATGATAATCTCAATTGATGCTGAGAAAGCCTTTGATGAACTGCAACATCCTTTCATGATAAAAGCCCTGGAGAAGATGGGCATAACAGAAAAATACCTCAACATCATAAAGGCTATCTATGAAATCTACAACCAACATCATATTTAATGGGGAAAAATTGAAACCATTTCCTCCAAGATCAGGAACAAGACAAGGATCTCCACTCTGTCATCTGTTATTTAATATTGTGATTGAAGTCCTAGCCAGAGCAATCAAGCAAGAGAAAGAAATCAAAGGAGCACAGATAGGTAAAGAAGAGGTCAAAGTATCTTTATTTGCATATGACATGATCCTTTACCTAAAGAACCCCAAAAGTTCCTCTAGAAAACTTTTATAGCTAAGTAAGTCCTTTAGCAAAATAGCAGGAAACAAAATTAACAAAAATCAGTAGCCTTCCTTTACACCAATAGTGAAGAGAATGAGAAGGAAATTAAGGTGACAATTGCATTTACAATTTTGTTGTTGTTATAAGGTTCATCAATAGCCTTCCAAAAAATTAAATATTTAGATATTAATCTAACCAAAGACCCTGATGATGTCTACAAGGAAAACGTCAAAACACTAAAGAAGGAAATTGCAGGGGATACTGGAAGATGGAAAGACCTGTCTTGCTCATAGATCAGGAAAATCAATATTGTAAAGATGGCCATATTATCAAAAGCAATTTATAGATTTAATGCTATCCCTTTTAAATTACAATGACAGACTTTGTAGAAATAGAAAAAATAATGCTAAACTTCATATGGAAGCACAAAAAACTGAATAGCCACAACAATCTTAAGCTGCAAAAAATAGTGCAGGTAGAATCACTATACCTGACTTCAGACTATACTACAAAGGTATAGTGGAAAACCAGCTTGGTACTGGCACAAAAATATGCTTAAAGACTTATGGAACAGAATTGAAAACCCAGAGATACACCTACTCAACTACAGTCACCTGATTTTTGACAAAGGGGCTAAGGATGTTCAATGGAGAAAAGATTGCCTTTTCAACAAATGGTGCTGGGAAAATTGGCTATCCATTTGCAGAAAATTGAAAATAGACCTGTATATCTCAGTTTACATTGGATTCAATTCAAAATGGAAAAGAGACCTCAACATAAACCAGGAAACATTAAAATTACTAGAAGAGAAGAAAGGAAACACATTCCAACACATAGGCATAGGAAAGTATTTCCTTAACAAGACTCCAATTGCCCAGGAAATGGTACCAAGAATTAACAGATAGGATTGTGTGAAATTAAAAAGTTTCTGTACATCAAAAGAAACAATTGACAGAGTTAAGGGAGTGCTTATGGGATGGGAGAGAATCTTTGCATCTACACATCAGACAGAGGACTAGTTTCAAGAATATACAAAGAACTTTAAGAAAGCAAAGGCTAAGATAATGAATAACCCAATAAATAAGTGGGCAAAGGAAATGAACAAACAGTTCTTAAAGGAAGAAGTCTGAACGGCCAAGAAACACATGAAAAAATGTTCACTATTTATAGCCAATAGGGAAATGCAAAACAAAACAACACTGAGATTCCATCTTACTCCAATAAAATGGTCAAGATAAACAAAACAAATAAGAATAAATGCTGGTGAGGATATGGAGAAAAAGGAACACTTTTATGTGGCTGATGGGATTGTAAAACAATTCAACCACTTTGAAAATCAATATGGAGATACCTTAGAAAATTAAGAATAAAACTGCCATATGACCCAGCTTTACCACTCCTGAGAATATACCCAAAGGATGATAAGTCATCATACCACACAGACATCTGCATTTCCATATTTAAGGCAGCATTCTTCACAATTCCAAGGGTATGGAATCAACTAAGATGTCCATAAACATAGGAATGGATAAGAAAGTTGTGCTATATATACACAATGGAATATTACTGAGTAATGAAAAAGAATGAAATAATGTCATTTACAGCAAAATCAATGGAATTGGAGAATATCATCCTAAGTGAACAAATCCAGGCCCAAGAAGAAAAATACCATATATTCTTACTCATATCTGGAGCTAAAGTTAACTTAAAGGAAGAAAAATCCCTATAATAATACATAAATATATAAAAAAGAACAATCAGGCTTATCTAAGAAGGGAAAATGTAAGTAGAAAGAAGGGGGAGGGACCTAGTGGGGGGGCAAAGTTTGTGGAAGGGAGAGGGGAAATAATACACAGGTTTAAAGAGGGTGAGAGGTCAGTCTCAAGTTAGGTGATGCAACTACACCAATACATGGGAAAAACGGGAATATAACTCATAATTGCATATGATTTTTACCACATATTAAAGGGTTTCATAAATTATGTAAGTTGATGTAAGTGTAACCAAAAATGACATAATACGTGCACAATGGAAACAGCAAAAGCCTTACTACTTTGTACCCCACTAACATTTATTAATTAAAAAAAAAAAGAAAAGAAAAAAGAAAACCTTATGAGGGACCTGAATCAATGACACCTATGTTACTTTTCGGGGACATGAAGGCTACTTTTGTTGAGACCACTAGCTCTTCATTTTGGCCTGAGAAACTGTCTGCTGGGTTGTTGGAATTCCCAAGGGGATAGAGAGTACCCCAAACATGGCCAGTCCCAGGAGCTCATTGAGCCCAATTGGAGGACCAACCCCTCTCCTCTGGGGCAAATGATCCTTACCCTATACCTGGGTCATTTGCTCCCATTGAATCCTATGGGGCAAGACAGCAATGGGTCACCTTTGCCATACATCCAGATATCTCACTCTTCCCCCCTCCCATCGAGTGGGCCAAGATGGCACCCAAGGTATGGTAGCATGTAAAGCCCCCCTAGTGCCCCATTAGTCATTTCTGATCCAACCCTGTTCCCCTGATTGGCTGGTTATCAGGCCATATAAAATCTGGAGCTCAGAGTTCAACAGCCATTCTGAACACCATCCGAGAGAAGCTCACCGGGTCCTTGTGGTTCCTTAAGGGCCCAAGACCCATTCACTCGCCTGCCTAGCCTAGCCTTCAGCCTTCCTCTGACCTGCCTTCATCATACTTCAACCTGCCTGCCATCTCTATCTGACCCGATCTCTATAACACAGGATATTCCACACAGACTGACAGCTTTGAGAAGCAAGACTCCCAGAGGCAAGCCTCCGAAAGTCAAGCAGAGGGCCTCCAAAGTGGCGAAGGCTGCGAGCTGAAAGAGCAACAACACCCCGAAGTCTCTGCCCCAGCGGCAGAGATAGCAGCTGAGTGCTTCCCTTCTCCAGCTCTCCTTTCCCCTCTCCATAATCCTCCATTCCTTTCCCCTCCTTTGTGAAAAAACATGTCCTTTTATCCTGCGTGTGACGCTCTGTTCTCCAGCCATAGCCTTGTCTCCTCTAGGTGCGGCATCAGGGCACCCACCTCTTGCTTCCACCCACAATGCAGAGAGTGAGAAGCCCCAGAAAGAATCCGACACCGGGTGACTTCTTTTTTTGTGTATGTGATAGCTCAAGCTGGTCTTGAACTCACTATAGCCCAGGCTGGCCTCAAACTTGGGGTCCTCCTGCCTTGGTCTCTCAAGCATTGGGATTATAGGCATGTGCCACCATGCCAGGCATCTTTTGTCATCAGAGTGCCCAAAACTCAGATCATGCTGATGTTGCCATTTTCTGGACATGTGTCCCATAAAGAGCCACAAAATTTAACTATGCATTGCAGACCTGATCACTTCACTTCCAGTCACCTTTCAGATCATGCTGCTTCTTAATTCTATAAATTTGCCAAAACTTTATATCCTTTGGGGGGGGGGGAGGTTAGCTCAGTTGATAGAGTGCCATTCTTAGCGCTCTGTGGCCCTGAGTTCAATCCCCAGCATGGCAAAAATGGGAGAAGGACCTGGCAGCCTACTCCTGAAAACAATCCCCAAACAATCAGACGTCGAAAGCCCTATGAATAACAGAGAACCACTCACATAGTGTTGGGATGGCCCAGTTTCGGGGAGTGTTTGTTTTGTTGTACCTTGGGTCACTATGAGTCAGAGTGGACTCCATGGCAACTAACAACAACAACAACAACAATAGCAAAATATCCTTAGGGAGGTGGATTTGAGACTTAGGTTCCCCTTCCCATATTTAGCCATCTGTGAATAAATTCTCTTTGGCAAAACTCATTGTTTCAGTGATTGGCACACTGTGTGGTGGGCAAAATGGGCCTGCTTCAGCAACATCAGTGGGTTCCCACATATTGGGAAAGGTCCCCTTCCTGCTCCCAGCAGCTGCGGTTAAGATGACAGTACTGGTAGCCTCTCTGTGCTTGGGAAGGGAAGAACTTCTCACTCATTTTTTTTACACTGGAATATAGGCAATAACTAAAATTCACCTGATAATACTACCCCAGCAAGACAAACAAATGGTAGGGAAACCTGTTGTTGTTGTTATGTCCTTCAGTCAAGTTTGACTCATAGTGACCCTTAGGATTTTCAATGACTTATGGTTTCAGGATTGCTTTGGAAGTGGATGGACACGTCCTTCTCTCATTTTTATGGTGCTGGAGATCAAACCCTGGTCCTCAGAGAGTGTGGAGCTTCACTCTGCCAATTGAGCTAAAGACAGGAATGAGTGAAAAAGCGAAAGCATTTCAGATTTCTGTGTCATGTGAGGGTGAAAACCCATGACTGTCCTGAAGTTTTCTTAGGCACACAAGAAAAGCGTTAAGTGGCACCAAAGTTATTTGATACTGGCAATTCGAAAGACAGTAAACATAGCTGCTTTCCAATTGCTTAGTCATGCTTATGATGACAGGGAGCAGTGCTTCAGATGCTAACTTTGCTGAGGTCTTGTTCTTCAAGATTGCCTCTGTTGAAATAACAGGCTTATGTTTTTAAACTTGGCTATGGCCAGTGCTTCCTTTCCCCACCTCAGCTTTGTCCTCATGGCCTCCCCCCCCTTACATTTTTTAATCCCTAGACCTGCTTTGGTTTGGCTTTAATTCCACCAGCAAAAAGAAGCAGTAGCAAGTGTTATTGAGGAAAGTGCTTTTATTTTTATAAAAATATCGTTTGTGGATCTGGCGTAATAATTAATTTTGATGAGTAATTCCTAATGGTGCCCCTGCTCTCTGTGAAGTTATTTTAATAATGACAAGAAAAATAGCTTAGGCATGTGGGAAGTTGTACTCCTGTTAGATAGGCCAATCTCCAACCAAACTCTTTTGGTAGAATTCTTGTAATAAGAGCAAGACATGGAGGCAAAAAGAAATAATGCACATACATGCACACACAAAGACAAAGGCAGAAATAAGGAGGTTGAAACCTATACCAGCTACTCATAAACAGCATCCTTAAAAAAGCTTTAATGCATTATGAATTAGGCTGAAAGGAAAATGTATTTTATATTTTATTACTTTTGGAAAATAGTGATGGGATAAAGAATACTTATTGACTTTATAAGTTTTTGTGAGATGTTAAAGGGGAACTATCACAAAAATCAGCATTTTGAAGTTAGTCTTCTTTTAAAAAAATTAACAACTATTTTACCTGTTCTAAACAAATTATATTCTGAATAATTACCATTATGCAGTGTTTTTTATCTGGTCAACAAAAGTATCTGCTATATAACAACTTACTATTTATTTTATTCAAGGCAATAGTTGATATGAGATGTATGTATGAAGAGTGGAAAAGTATGCAGCAGGGAGAAGTGGTTTTGAAAAAGATTCCGGTTTACCTTCCTATCTCTCCTCCTTTATCCTGCTCCAGTGCACATCTTCTTCCTCCTGTACTCTTAGTGAATCCCACCGGATGCTTACTCTCCTATTTCCTTTATTGTTTTGGGGCCAACTTTGTCAACTGAAGCTGTGTCCAAAGCTTTTGACTTTTCTCTATCTCCTCCAAGTCAGACCCATTGTATGAGGGATAGTCATGGATTACTAATGAGAACTGAACCCCTGTGGGCTGGTAGTTATCAAGGTGATAAGGACTTATGGAGAAAACAGCAAGCATAGACATTTTTCACTTAAGCATCCCTCCCCTACCATGGCAAACCCTGGGCCTTGGGCATGCTGGGCAAGTGCTGTACCACTAGGCTACTTCATCAGCTGTTATTCTTTTTTTCAAATAGGGTCTCACTATGTAGCTCAAACTGGCCTTGAACTTGCTATGTGGCCCAGGCTGCATTGGAACCTAAGCATTTATTTCAAGTCAATAAACACTTAAAAATCTAATATAGGCACCAGAGTACAAAGGTGAATGACAGATGGTCCCCATTTTCCAAGGACTGAACTGTACTGGGAGAATTAGTAGGAAGGAAATCCAGGACTGGCACCTAATTTAATGAAATTATGTCTTTTCTGAGAAATATATACAACTTCTAGATAAATGGGATATGAAAAAAAAAAAAAGAAAGGAAAACAACAACCAAAAAAAAAAAAAAAAAGAAAAAAACCAAGTGAAAGTCTATTACAAGGGTTCTCAATTCTGGCTGCTCATTAGAATCATCTAGAGGAACTTTTAAACAGTGGCTTTCAAACTTTAGTGTGCATCAGAACCACCACAAAGGTTTTTAAAATCTGGGAGCTCAGCCTCGGATCCAGAATTTATGAATCAAGTAGTCTGGAGTGCGAATTTGCAAGACTGTCAAGTTCTCAGACAATGCTGATGCTGAGGGGTCCCTTGGCTATACTGTAAGAACCACTATTTAAATTATTAGGATTTCCAGGTCCCAATTCCAGACTCATTTAGTGGATGTAGGGATGGAAATCTAGCATTGGTCATTTTTAGCCCCTCAGCGTTAACGCCTGATCATGCGTGTGGGTAACAGTGTTCCACTGGCAGACTATGGTTGGCTCCCTGAAGTTACTACGCGTTTGGGATTATCCACACATTTCTATTGGTCAATTGTAGGTATTCTGCAATATTTTAGGATATTAAGTAAGTGACTTAATAATTTATTTAAAAACACCACTACGATTTTCGCTCAAACTGATTTGGCTGCCTTCCGTTAGGAAGGCCTTTCTGACCATTCCCTGGATATTTTCCAATAACAAGGTAGAAAAACTATTAGGTCAGCACCCAGATGTATTTGGAAGAAAAATCTTAAAGAACTGGGTCCATTAGAACGTCACCTGAGCCCTTCTTGTGACCCCTTGGGCTTTCCTAACACTTGTAGTTCCAACAAGTGAGCTGGGCATGCTCAGTGGGCAGGGTCGGTTCTGGGGGGTGCACTGGGAAGCCTGCTGCTCAGCTGCGGGGCCTCTCTACCTCCCCTCACCTGTGCAAGGCTGGCCCCGTGGAGGCGGCCCGGTGCTCGGCATCCCACCCCCTGGTGACTGGGCTGGGTCTTCTCGGCTGGTCCCCTCGCTGACATCCGTGCGGGGGGGTCAGGAGGCCTGGCGCTCCTCCATAGCGAGCTGGGGGAGGCCGGGTGAAGGCGCTGGGCTCTCAGCCGAGGCCCAGGGGCCCGTCGGCCTCCTAGACGCGTTCCTAGGCCCAGGGAATCCTGCCTGCCTCGAGGAGCCGCGTAGGCATAGCCCGATCCGGGGTCTGGCGACGGGAAATCAGGTGAGCCAGGCCCGCGGGCCGGTGGCAGACGGCGGGGGCGGCCACCGGGGAGGCCACGGGGCGCGGACCCTCCGCGGCTCCCCCGACCTGGCTCGGTGCCGGCGACGCGGGGCAGGGCACCGCTGGGGTGACTGTCGGCCCCGGCGCCGCGCTATCCGCAGCTTCCCCGCCCCCACCCCGCCGGCTCGCGCCCGCACTTCCGCGTCTCCCTGCGGGGCCGGAACGTGCGGCGGCCTAGGGGCCCTGCTGCCCCGCGGTGGGAGGAGGCGAGGGCGGGGGCGGGGAGGAAGTGCGCGCGGGCGTGTCGGGTTGCACTTCCCCGCCCGACCCGGTGACAGCGCCGCGCGCCTCTGCGAGCAGGGCCGAGGCTCCGAGTCCGGGGAGGCCGACTCCACCCCGTCGTAGGACCCGGCGCTCCCGCCGCTGTGCCCTCGCGCGTGAGGCTTACTCCCAGGTGTGTGCTTCCTGCGCGGCATCGCTCCCGGGCCCCCTGGCTCTCGGGGGGAGTGGTCCCCGGCCGACCCCGCCACGCTTCTGGGGCTGCGGGGCTGCCGAGGTGGTGGTGGCGGGAAACGGGGGTTTGATTTACAACATCTTCCCACCAACAGAACGGGGGCTCATTCTTATCTGGGCTCTAGCGTTCACCTCTTGGAGGGGATTGGGGTGTGGTGGAGCTTGGGCTGGGGTGTGTACTTCAGTGAAATACAAACTTTTACAATACTTTCTAGCTTGTGCATGTGGCTTGTCTGTTGAGAAGGACTGCTGCTCCCTTCCGAGAGAAGAGTTGGAAAGCTTCTTTGAGAAGCTCAGTTGCCCAGGTGTGACCGTGCGCGGATGAACTTAAAACAGCCTCCACTTTCCACGCAGTAACTTCTACCGGCAAAAATAGATTTGCAAGGAGTGCTTTGGCAGGAAGGTGCAGGTGGGTGAATGAAGTGCTTTCAGCAAATGGTCTCTAGACTGCCTTCCACCCTGTGCTGAGGAGTATTCACTCGTGGAATGGTCTTCCTCAAGAGTTCCAAAGTAATTTACAAACAGGATTTCGCACAGTCAGTGACAGGGGCATCCCAAATTACACCACATTATAAATGTCACTACAGGCAGCTATAGAAACAGTGAAGAGCTAGTTTAGTGAACTTGTATAAATAGGTGAGGAAAGGAAGTTGATCAATTACCGTGTCTTGCTTAGAACAAAACTGTTAGTATTTTGCATACTTTCCTAGTTTAGGAAAAGTGGAATTTCTTTTTAGAGTGTGGAAGATAATGGCAATGGTCACTGTGGGACCAGGCACTTCTTGATAGCTACTGACTAGTCTCTGAATCCCACAGTGCTGGCCATCATATGCTATTGCTCAATGAATACCATGTGCAGCCTGTAAAACCTTAGGATGTGAGTGTTGAAACCTCGTTGTGTTTCTCTTGGGGCCATGATGTCAAGTTACTACACTCCTTTGATTTCAAAAATTCAACTCTTCAAAATAGTATAGCCATACCTTAGTGAATAATGGACAAAAGACTAGATTTTGAATTTGAGAATCAATATTATTGGAACTGTGCGTTCTGGTAACTCACATAGTTACTTTATAAAGAAATTCTAAGCAGCCTTGAAGTTCTGCTTCGTTTTTCCTCCCTCAGTTTTGTTGAGATTTGGGATTGTTTGGTTCAGAAATTAATAATGGGCACAATGTAACTAATTGCAGGTGGGCTTTACTTCCCTCATTTAGTTTTTGTAAGTATTTAATCTCATTTATAGATATTAAAAAAGATTTGATTATCATTGTGCATAAATCATGTTTGTAAACTGTTGTAGTTCTGAAATTATCCTGTTGTTTGTTTCTTGTCTTCATCTCTAGAATGTAAGTTCTGTGAGAATTGAGGTTGGTCTGTATCACACATTTATAAAGCTAACATTTAGAGTGGTGATTAGGTTGTAATTAACACTCAATAAATAACTCAATAAATGTTTTCTCAATGAGTGACTAAACTGGAACAAACTAGCTGAGTCCAAAAAACTGAAGACTTTGACCTTAGGGAACGTATTTAAACTCACTAAGCCTCAATTGTCTCACTGGCAAAGTATGGATAATAATATATGAGGTGTAAAGTCTCTAGTACTATGCAGGAAAGGCAGTAAACTTCAAAATGTTAGCCTCCTTCTCCGTATATTTTCTTTCCATATTCAAAAAGGAAAATTTGGACAAACAATGCAGTTAGCTAGACCATTTAGCCCTTACAAGTTATGCCTAAGTTACCCAGTCATTTTTCTCTTTTAATTTGGCATGTGTGTATTGGGGCAGGAGGAAAGGGAACGGGGAAAGGTGGGTTAGTTGCAGCTATGGTTACTTGAAAAGGGAAGCAATTTCCAGATTCTTACCTAATTCCTTCTCTTTATTTATGGAATGTGGTGATGTTTTCGCTTAGGTTTTCCAAAATTTGATTCTTTCTGCTTGTCAATTCTTGGACTTATTGGACAGTCGTAAGTACAGAAAACAACACTTTAGAAAGAACAATGGATATCATATATGTGTTACATTTGGCTTCTGAGAGGAAGTTTTATGTAGTCTTGTGCAGCATTATATAGTAATAAGTATAGTAATAAGTAATATGGATAAAGTATAGTTATCTTCTTTTGAGAAGTTTAGAGTTTGTTGGCACCGAACAACAAACAGTAAGAGTTTGTTCAAGAAGACAAAACATACAGTCATGTACCATATAGTGTCATTTTGGTTAACAGAGGCTCACATAAGATTATATCACCTACTGACATAAACTAAGACGGTGGAAGCTGTCTTAGTCTGTATAAGTATATTCTATGATGTTGCCACAATGATGAGGTCACCTTATGCCAGATTTCTCAGAATGTGGATTCCTGTCCCTACATATAACTGTAGATGTAGATGTAGATGTAAGACTGGAGACCAACCTTGTGTATTTACATACCAAGAGGCAGGATGTTGCCTATAACTTCTGGTTATTGAAGGAAGGTGTTAACATAAGCTCAACTAGTTGGAGACAGCTTTGTGTTCTAGAGAATATCAATTCAGTAACAGAGACTTAAAGTTGCCTGAAGAATACAGCAAAAGATCATCTTTAAGACTGTTTCTTTTTTGTACTTCAATGTATGGAAAAACAAACACAATCATGTACTTTTAGAAATGATCTTTTTGGGTAAAAGCTTATAAGGAGTTTTCAGTAATGCCAGGTGTGGTGGCGTACACCTGTAGCCCCAGTGACTCTGGAAACTGAGGCAGGAGGATTGCTTGAGTCCAGGAGTTCTGGGCTATAGTACACTATGCAGATCAGGTGTCCATGTCAAGTTCAGCATCTATATGCTGACATCTCATGAGTGGAGGACCACCAGATTGCCTAAGGAGGAGTGAACCACTCCAGGCTGGAAATGGAGCAGGTCAAAACTCCTGGGCTGATGAGAAATTTTCAGTAAAATTCTGTTTGCATGTGAAAGAATACTTTTTACTATGTCCCTGATGTTGAAACTCAGGATTGGTGGTAAAAATTGTAACTCTTTATTCTTGTCACTTTTAATGCATTTGCTTAGAAATGTATCAGATGGCCAGCCTTTTACCCAATTCAGTTGTGACAGTGGGATGTATTATCTATCTGAACTATCAGGGAAAATGACTAGTTATCAGAGTTGGAAGCCCCACAACTACTTTTGGGATTGCTATTCAGGGATATAAGGAGGTACTGAACAGAACTGATCTAAGAATTTATTAGGCTTTTTTCCTTTTTCCTTTTTTTTTTTTTTTTTGTGGTGCTGGGGATTTAACCTTGGGCCTTGCGCATGCCAGGCAAGCTGTCTACCATTGGGCTACATCCCCAGCCCCAAGAAGGTATTATTACTATTACTATTATTATTATTATTAATTATTATTATCTTATTTATTTTTAAGACAGGGCCTCACTATGTAGCCCATGCTGGCCTCAAATTCATGGTACTCCTGCCTCTATCCCTGCCTTCTCCCAGTGCTGGAGTGCTGGGATTATAGGTATGTGTCACCACAGCCTTCTCAGGAAGGTATTATCAAAGTGGTTTTAATTGCTCATCAAAGTACTTAGATAATTCTATCATGTTTTATTACCTTTGAGATGAGAAAAATGGCAAGTGGTATGTTACAGGAAGAAACAACTAATAAAAGACATGCTTTATTGTTCCTTGTTGTGGAATTGTTGACATGATTGGTAAAAGAAATTATGAGGGAAAGATGATCAGATTCATCCTCCAGTGTGAAAGACAAGGGCCAAGGTGGCTGCAAGCCAGGACATGAATAACTACTTTAGAAAAGACTTCTTCCTGTAATTTATAACCAGGGATTGATCTCAGAATCACTGAAGAAAAAGGAGCTAGGAGAGGCTGATAGTTGTGAATCCCTTAAGATGTTTAGCTAATGACTGTGGTCAGTTTGTCTAGAATTGTCATTTGTGTCCTGACATGAATGTGACCATGATTTTATTGCTTGTTTTCCAGGATTTTCATCTTTTGGCACTTTTTTTTTTTTTTTTTTTTTTTTTTTTTTTTTTTTTTTTTTTTTTTTTTTTTTTTTTTTTTTTTTTTTTTTTTTTTTTTTTTTTTTTTTTTTTTTTTTTTTTTTTTTTTTGAGACTGATCTTACTGTTAGCCCAGGCCAACCTAGAACTTGCTATGTAGACCAGGGTGGCCTTGAACTTGCTTTGATTCTCCTTCCTCAGCCTCCTGAGTCCTGGGAATACAAGTGTATGCCACACATGGCTTGGCTTTTTCTTTTTTCTTTTCTTTTCCTTTTTTTTAGGTTTTGAGACAGAGTCTCACTGTGTAGTCCAGGTTAGCCTGGAACTTCCTCTGTGGACCTGGGTGGCCTGGAACTTGTGTTGATCCTCCTGCCTCAGCCTCCCAAGTGCTGGAATTACAGGAGTGTGCTACCATGTCTGACTAGAGGTTTTCTTTTTGTTTTTGTTTTTTTGAGACAAGGTCTTACTATGTATGTAGTCATCTGAAACTTATACTATGAGTTCACTATAGGTATATATACTATGTATGTAGTGGTCTGGAACTCATGGTCCTTCTCCCTTTGTCTCCCCAGTGCTAGGGTACAGGTATGTGCCACCATGCCCAGGTTATTAGAGGTTCTTATTGACTCTTTAGTTGTCTTATCATATCTTTGCTCTTGTCCATTTTTCAATTAAGAATTTTGTGTTCTTTCAGCAACAGATTTCTGATTTGTGCAGCAAAACACCGTTTTTGATTTTGATTAGGTCAAATTTTGGTTCTCTTGTTGTTAGGTGCCATCGAGCTGGGTCTGACTCATTAGTGTGCGACCCTCATAGAGAAAAATGGATGATGGGAAGTATTAGTTAATAGAAATTTTTAGTCTTGTTACTGGAGTTTAGGGCAAAAGCCCCCAGCTTTAGGAGTTCCAACACACTAGGGAAATTTGGCCACCTGTCCCAAATACACCAACTAAAGAGATGAGCAATGGTGAAAAACAGAGAAAGCACTGGGAAGAGGAACAGAGAAAGGGGTCTGGTGACCCTGAGTTCATCTTCAGCATACTGACATGAGGTTTAGATTTAAGTAGAGGAAGAACTGGGGCTAAGGACAGGAGGTCTGTGTAAGGAAGCAGTCCTGGTCTGCACGTGGTCTGATTGAGCATTTATCGCAGTTCTGGCTCTGCAGCAGGGTTCCAAGAGGTTATCACTTTAGGGATAGTTTCATTCTCTTGTCTAAAAGGTATTTATTGCTGAGCATGGTGGCTGCATCTGAAATCCCAACACTGGAGGCTGAGGTAGGAGGATCAATGCAAGTTCAAAGTCAGCCTGGTTTACATAGCAAGTTCTGGGACAGCCTGAGCTACACAACAATACCCCACCTCTATCTCTCCCCAAACAAAAACAAAAATAAAAACAAAAAAATGATTATTGATGAATGTTCCTGAAATCTAAGATGACTGCTGCAGGTTTAGGGCAAAGACTGGAGACCTTCATGTGCCCCTTAGGGGTCTGAATCAGGATACTTATGGGGCCAAATGGGGAGTTAATGAATTTCAGCAAAAGCAGTTTCTAAGTGCCCAGTAAAGTCCCTCTCTACTAAAATTTTGTTGTGACATATGGTGATATTGTGAGATAATAAAAACTCTAGAGCTGGGTTTGGTGGTGCTGTTCAGGAGGCTGAGGCTGGACTATCATAAATTCAAGGCCTGCCTGGGCGATATGGGGAGTTCAAGGCCAGCCTGTGCAACTTAGTAAGATGCTATCTCAAAATAAAAATTAAAAGGGCTGGGGGCTATAGCTCTTCCTAGCATATGCAAGGCCCTAGGTTCAATCCTCAGTACAGAAAACAAGAAGAAGAGAGGAAGAAAGAAAGGAAGAAAGAGGGAGGAAGGGAGGAAGAAAGGAAGGAAAGTAGGAAGGAAAGAAGGAAGAAAGATTAATATATATTTATTCCTGATATAAGAACTTCTAAGCTCCTTGAGATTTCTGGAATGATGTCTTTTTGTGTAGTAATGAGATTACAGGACACTCTTTGGTAGGTCCCTAGATAGCTTTGGGCAGGGGAGGTGGGTGACTCAGGTAATGGAATTAGATAGTTAAAACTTTCAACCCTATCCTTGACCTCTGGGAGTAGAGAGGGGAAGGAGATTGAGTTAATCACTAATGGCCAATGATTTAATTAATCAGTCATGCTGTGTAATGAAACTGTCACAAAAATCCCAAGTTATGGGTTTGGAAAGCCTCTGAGTTTGCTGACACATGAAGATGTTAGAAGGATGGCACATGGAGAGAGAAGGAAACTACTGACCCCTGCTTCTGTCCTGTAGTACGTACCTCTTCATGTCACTGTTTGTGTCTTTTATACCTTCCTTTATCAGAAGTCTATAAAAATAAGTATTTAAAAAAAAAAAAAAGGAAGCTTCTACTTCCAAATGGGGACTAGGTTTTTAGCTCAGTTGATAGACTGCTACTCCAGAGAGAACCCAGATTTGATCCCTAGCACCACAAAAATGGGAGAATGACATGGCAATCCACTCAAGAAGCAATCTTGAAAACAATCAGCCATTGAAAACCCTATGAAGGTTGCTGAGTCAGACAAACCTCAAGGGCACCTAACAGCAACAACTACCTAAGGAGATGACTTCTGAGTAAGGCGTAGAAAGCTTTGATAATTACCTTATACCTGCTGGTGACTATGCTGGTGACTACTGAAGCCAGGTGAAACTTTAGATGTTTATACTATATGAAAAAGAAAAGTTATGCTGAAGGTAATCATTTTTTGGAAAATTTTGATCAAGATTTTATGCCATAATTATTTCAATATAACACAAGAAGCTTCTATTTCAAAAGTGATGAAAATGATCCGGTTGGTATACTATGTTTTCAAAAGTCATTTTCCTTTCATTTAAACTGTATAAATAAAGGATGTTTGGTTTCATTGTAGTAATGTTGAAACTGCTTTGATCATGTCCTTCTCTGCTCTACCCTTCCGGAGGTTATTTTGTCCTGTGAGATCAAGTTCCAAGTATTTGTCTTGGAATTTATGAACTTTTCCAGTATTCTACCAAGGTTCTTCTCTTCTCTACCAGCCAGCCAAACTGGGCTCAGTGGAATTCTCTAAGTCTACCTATTCCTACAGCTGCCCTGTGCTAATTCTCTTCTTTTTACTTTACCCTTTTTGAAGGCCCTGACCGCTAGCTTCCAATTTCATGAGGCCTTCCCTCCCTGCTCCATTGAGAAATGTTACATACATTTCCTAAACCCTTCACCTACTCTTTGCATGCAACCCAGAAGTCTGTTACTTCTATGTACTTCAATTATTTGAAGTTATTTTATTTCCTGTGGAAGACCATACAGAGGAGAGACTGGACCTCACATAGTTTATAGACTTCATATGCCTAATCCAGTAGCTTCCAAGGTGATAGCTATCAAATAGTTGGTAGATGCCTGCTTCTCTTCTAATTTATTCATATATTCTCAAATCTATTCTGCACCCTTAAACAGGTATTTATTTCTTTTAGACAGGCTCCTGCTGTAAAGTCCAGACTGAGCCAGAATCCACTGTGTAGACCAAACTGTTCTCGAACTCACATCAGTCTTCTTGCTTCAACTTCCCAAGTGCTGATATTACAGACATGCCCACCACTGTCTAGCTGCCCAGCTGGGTGGAGAGCTCTCAACCTCGAATCCAATCCACACTCGATTCCAATCACATCTGATTTTGTAGCCCTCTAAATCTGTTGGAAGGATGTGGATTAGATTGGAGAGTATATGGTATTTCAGACAGTCAGTTCAACTGTGTATTCTAAGCTTTATCTCTATTTAGAATTCCCCTTTCTCCCTGCACATTTGGCAGTTATGTTCATTTATTTATTTTGGTTTTATGGGACAAGGTCTCAGTATGCAGCCCAGGCTACCCTGGAATTCACTGTGTAGAGCATGCTAGCCTTGAACTCTTGTTGATATACCTGCCTCAGCCTCCCAAGTGCTGGGATTACAGGCATATGTGACCATTCCTGGCTACATTTGGCAGTTTTAATGTTTTAAGGATATTTGGGAAGAGGAAAGGAAATCATTTTAGGCGAACCAATGCTATAAAAGCAATCCCAGAAGAAATCAGTGGCAGAATCTATAAATAATGGCATCACTTAATGTCCATCTCATCAGGTCTCCTAGGGCCCCCTTCTCATCACTAGTTTCTCTCCTCTCCCCCCACCCCATTCACTTAATCTATTCTCTTCAGGATGAATCTAGGAAATTAATTCATAATAAGGTAATTGATAAATTATCCTGTCACCTTACCAAACAAAGGTCTGTGGATTCTAAGAGAACAGAACCTTAGGGACTGTTAATGTAGCCTACGCCAAAGGAGACTTTGAGCATCCCTTTTGAGCATCCCTGAAGTCATGTAGTCACTGAAATGTGGCTTTGTTCAGTTTCTGCATCTTTCAGTTTCTTCCTATGTAAAATGAGGTAGTTGGACTGCATGAATTTTTTTGTGGTATTAGGGGATTGAATCCAGGGCCTCATGCATACATTGCAGGCACTCTACCTCTGAGCTGTACTCCCAGCCCATTTACTTTTTTATTTTGAGATGGTGTTTCTGAGTTACACAGGCTGCCTCCTAAGTTATGTGGTTTGGAAAGCCTCTGGGTTTGCTAACACATAAAGATGTTGGAAGGATGGCATGTGCAGAGAGAGAGGAAACTCCTGGCCCTCGATCCTATCCTGTACTATGTACCTCTTCATCTCTATTTTTATCTTTTATATCTTTCTTTCTTATATGCCTATAAAGATAAGTAAACTGTTTTCTTAAGTTCTTTAAGTATAGTAGTAAATTATTGAATCTGAGGAGAAGATTGTGGGGACTTCTGATAAAGGCAAGTCAGATAAGGTGTGGGTAACCTGGAAAGCCAATAACTGTGACAGCTGTCTGAGGTGTGTGTGTGAGGCTGAATATTGGGGAGGCTGAGGCAGCAGGATTGTCACAGGTTCAAGGCTAGCCTGGGTCATCATAGCAAGACCTTGTCTCAAAAAGCCAACAAACAAAGCCTGTGAAATATTTTATTACTCTTGTTTTGCCTAAGAAGAAGCTAATCTTAGACAGTGGGTTCTGTTGACTTCTGGACCCTGGCCCAACCTTTTCTCTTTCTGCATTGAGTCTGAGGTTTTTTTCCCGCAGACTCTCCAGATGTAGCATTCACATCCAGAGGATACTGTTTTCTTTACTTTTTCCTCCAGGCTTATGCTCATAGGACCCATCATAACAAATATAGTTACACTTTTTTCTTTCACTGTGTTTGCTAGTATTAGCTCCTTTTCTCCTTCCCAGATCACCATTAAGTAGCTGGAATACTTATCTAAAAAAATATAGATTCATAGAATTTTTTTTTTTTTTTTTCCTAGACAGGATCACCTATTTGTAGCCCAGACTCCCCTTGAACTCATGATCCCCCTGCCTTGGACTCCCAAGTGCCACCATGTTTGGTCAGATCCATAGAGATTTGAAGTAGAAGGAGTTTAGAGATTTAATCCAACAGCATATTTTTTAAATAATTCTAAATAATAATGATAAGTATTGAACAGTTGCCATTTTGTAGGCACTGTGCTGAGTCCTTTGCCTACATTGTTTTATGTGTCATCAGTGAACTCTGTCATATTGAGCTCATGGAGGTGACTTAGTCAAAGACAGTAATTTTCTGGTGTGCCAGAAACTTCTTGAAAACTATGTGAAGAAAATAATAAAATGAAGAGATAATCCTACTCTCATTTCTGTAGTGTATTTCCTCATTTTTACTCCTTTGGATTCCCGTGTTCAACTTACTGAACTTTGCCTTTTAACACACTTCCTTATACTTTACCTGGTGACTCAATGGTTTTCATCAGTGATGCAGAACTTATTCAAACAATTGAATCCACAGCATGGCACACCTACCTAAAAATAATACAAATTCTGACATGACTTCTAGGAACCTGTGACATTGTTAAAGCTTCTTAGTCTTAATGAATATGGCAACAATCTGTCACTTGGTACCAGTTGGCTTTTTCCACTCTTGCACCTGGGCTTGTGAATGGTATTAGGACAGTGAATACAATCATGCAAATTGTAGGAACTTTGGAATTTATGTTTCCCAGCTCTAGCTATGAGGCAATTCTTTAGTTATTTTTAAACAACATTTCTTTTCCATTGCTGCCATTCTCTTCCCTCCTCCTCCTCTCTCCTCCTCTTCTTTCCCTTCTCGTCTTTTTTCCTTTCTTTTCCTTTTCCTTTTCCTTCCCCTTTCCCTTTTCCCTTCCTCTTTCCTTTCCCCTTCCTCTTTCCTTCCCTTCCCTCTTCACAGAATCTCATTATATAGCCCAGACTGGCCTATAACCTGCCATCATCCTGCCTTTGGCCACCTTTCTCCATTTCTTGCCATAGTTTTTTTTTACCCCCAAACTTTCAGCATTTTCTTTGAGCTTTTTATCCCACTCATGCACTTCTTTATCAGAAGATGATTGTTAGTGGTTAGAGCAGCTAAACTATAATAGTAGAGAGATCTGAAAATAGACCCAAGCTCAAACACAAGTTTATTTCTTGCTTATTCCATAGATTTGGTTGGTGTATGGATTTCCTCTGAAGATTCAGGCACCCTGGATCTTTTGTTTTGTGATTTGCCATTCCTTAGGGTTTTGTTTTCAACTACATTCACTTTATAAACATGGAGTCTTGAAATGCATGTGTTGGTTTCACTCACATAGGGTTGGCTGGAGATCCATTGTATAGTCACAATTTTCCTCAAGGGAGATTGATAAATATAGTGTAGCCATCTTATTATAAAGACAACAGATATGAGATCAACTCAATATTTTGGTCTCTATATCTTCCTTGTGTCCAAACCCATTTGCTTCATCAACTCCCAGCTTACAGGCAGTTATACAAAGGTGATGCTTTCCCTAGCATTCTGAATCCCCCATCTTCAGCTGTTTTATGAAATTTCTCCATGGTTACTTGCATTTTCAGTATTTACAAGAATGTTCAGACTCTCCCTACACATGAAACAAGACCATACTCCAGAACTATTGTTTTATTCTGCACTCCTCTCTAATTACATGCTCACTTTCTCCTTTCCTTCAATTTATGCTTCCTGAAAGTACATTCTATGTTTTTGTCTCCTTACTTTCCAGTGGGTGAGAGTGAGAGATGTCTGTATTAGTTCTTAAGGGCTGCTATAACAAATTGCAACTATAATTTTCTAAGCTGGTCAGAAATCTGGAGTGAGTTTCATTGTGTCAAATCAAGGCATGGAACTCTGTCCTGAGGCTCTAGGAGAGAAACTTTCCTTTGCCTTTTCCACCTTCTGGTAGCTTCTGTGATTCCTTGGCTTATGGCTGCATCACTGCATCTCTGACCCTGTGGTTACAGTGTTATCTCTTTTCTGTTTGTGTCAAATTTCTCATCTATGTCCCTCTGATAAAGATATAAAGCTATTGCATTTAGTAATTGAGGATAATCTGTGTGTCTCAAGATCTTTAATGTAATATTTGCAAAGTCTGGGGAGGGAGCTATGTAAGATAATGCTCATAGGTTTTAGGGATTGGAATGTGAATATCTTTGAGTGCCAAAATTGAATTTATCATAGTGTTCAAGAGGAGCTCTACAAAGTAAGCAAGGGCTTGAGCATGTGGGGCATTTGTAGTCTAAGCAAAGACATTTAAGTTTTCATTCTAGGGTGATAGAAGCCATTGGAGGGTTATGTGCAGGTGAGGTAAGTGATGGGGTTTTGTTATAAAATAGTGTCTTAAATTTTTAATTATACCTTTCTGAAAATTAAATTAAATTAATTAATTGAAAGCTTAAAATAACTTTTCCTTAAAATGAAAGTATCCCTTATATGCTAAAAAATAAGATTTTGTTGATACAGTTGAGCTTTGGAGGGCCATTATAATATATAACATTTTTTCAATTTCCAAGGGCAAATTGTAGATGATATTGTTTCCATTGAGAATGCATGGTATCAAAGACTGTTTTGGCTGCTAGAAGGATTATAGGAGATGGGTGAAAAAAACAGAAGCAGGACTTGAGTTGAATCTATTTTAGTTGATCTACTGAGATATTATTATATGGACTAGCATTTGTGTTAAAGATGAAAAGATGTGGCTAGAATTAGGACATAATATTGAAATAGAGTTAGGTAACTGAATTTGATGATAGATTAATAATTTATAGGAAAGAAGAATCAAAGTAAAGAGTTATATGTTTCACTTGAGCAACGGGGTCATCACTGGAAAAGAGAATTAAGAGAGAAGCCGGCTTGATGAAAGTCAGAAAGTGTTCTGTTCTGGTGGTTTTAATTTGAGGTGCTGATCAGACATTTCTTTAGCAGTGTCATACATTTGGATGAATGGAAGTTGGAGATTCTGAGGGGGATTTGGGCTGTGGATACAGAGGGATTATTTACATGTAGGCTGTATTCGATACTGGATAGAGTTTCCTATAGAGAATATCTAGGTAGAGAAAGGACCATTGGAGCAACTATTACATAGAAGAGGAATTGCCTGGGTAGGAAGGAAACCAGGAGAATGTGATATCTTTGAAGCCAGAGTTCAGAATGTTTTAAAAAGGAGTTGGTTCTACTTTGTCCATTATAGAGATCACATTTGGTGAAATGAGGTCATATGTGATTCTGACAGTCAGATGTATGGTTTAAGTGGAGAGGCTAGGACAAAAGCTCATTGGCTTGAATTGCTGAAATGGAGACAGTACTTACAGAAAAACTCTTTCAGAACGTTTTGTGAAGGGGAGCAGAGAAATGGGATAACTCTTGGCAGGGGATATTGTTAAGGGAGAGTCTGTTAGAATCAGAGGATAATAGAATGAGTTTCTAGGCTGACAGAATGATTAAGTAGAGAAGAGAAGCTGATGAAAACAGGAGTGATGGATAATTGTAGGAGTAAAATTGCTGAGGAGCCAGGAAAGAAGGGGATCTAGGGCATAAATGGAAGGGTTGGTCTTTATTAGGAGCAGGGACACTTAGTAAAAGGAAGGCTTGCAGAGAGAATGGATAGAGGGATGCTACAGCATAGTTTGGGTGGTGGAAAGTGGAATTCTTATCTGATTGTTTCTGCTTTCCCCAGGAGGTAAGAAAGAAGATAGGTTGTGGAAGGGCAAAACACTTTTGGAAGAGAGATTTGAAACACCAATTTGGAAATATCCAGGGGAAATAGAATTGTAGGCCAGTGGGAGTTGCTCATTAGATTTGCAGCCATGAATTTAAGTTGAGGCCAGTTGTGTGCCTTTGTGTTTTCTCCAGGTAGTTTCTTTAGCTATGTGAGTAAAGGGGTGGAGCAGGCAGACAGTTGGGTTTAACCAGTTTTGGGATTTTCCAGGTCAGAAAGAAACAGGAAGAGAGGAGAGAGTGCTTGCAAGGGAGAGATTACAATGACAGACCTTCATCTTCAGCTGGGCAGGAAGCCAGGTGCCTGAGAGTGAAACAAATAGTAAATGAATGGTATGCGGAGCCAGGTAATACCAAGATGCTGGGATGGAAATACCAGAGTAAAGCAGATGAGCTAGAAAAGAGAAGGTAGTATCCATAGAATAGGGTACTTGAAGCTGAAATCTCAACAACTTGAACAAATAATCATGATGCCCAAATCAAGAGTTTTTGATAATACTAATGAGTGACTGCGGTGGAGTCAGAAAAGATCTTCAGAGGTCAGGTGGTTGGGGAATTGGAGCCTTGGACAGATGTATAATGAGTTTGGAAAGGGAAATAGCCAGAGGATAAGGTCATCGGTGACCGAAGAAAAACAGTCCTAGATGGGTGGATGACAGCAAGGATAATGGATGGTAAAGTCTAATGACTTGAACTTCAGAATGGGTAAGATTTTTGAAGAAGACAGAGGAAAAATTGGAAGGTGAATTTAAGAGGACCTTAGTCTGCTTCTATGTTGGGAGATTTTTCGGGATAGGAACAGAATTGTTTCTAAAATTATTTTATAACTCAAGTGAAATGGGAACCTACAGGAGCAAGATTTTGGGAGACTTTGTGAAGCTACATATTAACTGATTAATCATTTTGACTATGGGAAAGTCCCAGGAAAGGGGCTAGTTGTCAACTGGCTCAGAGGTATTTTGATATTTTAGGAACTCGTATTGTTGTTGGTGCCGTCAAGTTTTTTGTCCAACTCACAGCGACTCTCATAGGGTTTTCTTTTTCTTTTTTCTTTTTTCTTTGCAGTACTGGGGGTTGAACCCAGGGCCTCGAGCCTGCATGCTCTGCAAGTGCTGGACCACTGAGCTGCACCTCAGCCCATTTTTTTTTTTTACTTTTTGAGACAGGGTCTCACTAAGTTATGCAGACTGCCTCTGGTCTCGAACTTGCGATCCTCCCGCCTCCACCTCCCGAGCAGCTGGGATTACAGGGTGCGCCACCACGCCCGGCCCTCCTCATAGGGTTTTCAATGGCAGATTGTTTCGGGATTGTCTCAGGAGTGGGTTGCCCCATCCTTCTCCCTTTTTTATAGCTATCCTTATTTATACTGCCTGAAATTCAGCTTAAATATGAGAATCAACATTCCCTTGATGGGATGGTGGGAAAACAGAGTCAGTAGGATTCAGCTTTCAAAATTCAGGTTAAATCTTGCTTTTTCCATATTGTTGTTATTGTTGTTGTTGATAAGTGCTGTCAAGTCAAATCTGAGTCATAGCGACTCTTTCTACAACAGTATGAAACACTCCCCGATTCTGTGGCAGGGACACAATCTTTTTTATGTTTAAGCCCATTGTTGCAGACACTGGTCAGTCCATCTAGTTGAGGGTTTTCCTTTTTTTTGTTTTTTGTTGACCTGCCACTCTCAAACATGATATTCTTCTCCAGAGATTGGTCCCTCCTGACAAGAGGTGCAAAATACATAAGGTATATTCTAGCTATCCTTGCTTCCAAGGAGCACTGTGGTTGTACTTCCTCTAGGACAGATCTGTTTGTTCTTTTGGCAGCATGTAGTATATTCAATATTTGTCTCTAGCACCATAAGTCAAAAGCATCAATGCTTCTCCTGTCTCCCTTACTCAGTGTCCAGCTTTCACAACCATATAATGTGACTGAAAATACCACAGCATGAGTCAGGCACACCTTTATCTTCAATGTAACATCTTTACTTTTCAACACTTTTTTTTTTTTTTTTTTTTTTTGAGGTACTAGGGGTTGAACTCAGGGCCTCGCGTTGCGCGTTTACATGCTTTGCAAGTGCTGGACCACTGAGCTGTGCCCCCAGCCCATTTTTTTACTTTTTGAGACAGTGTCTCGCTAAGTTACACAGACTTCCTCTGGTCTCTAACTTGCAATCCTCCTGTCTCAGCCTCCCAAGCTTCTGGGATTACAGGCTTGCGCCACCATGCCAGCCTACTTTCAACACTTTAAAGAGGTGTTTTGCAGTAGCTTTCCCCAGTACAATGTGTCTTTTAATTTTGTGACTACTGCTTCAATGGGTGCTGGTAGTAGAATCAAGTGAAGCAAAATCTTGGAAAATCTCAATCTTTTCTCCATTTATCATGAAGTAGCATACAGATCCAGTTGTAAGAATTTTTGTTTTGTTGATGTTGAGGCACGGTCCGTACTGAAGGCTGTGTTCTTTGATCTTTATCAGTAAATGTTTCAAATCTTCTTCACTTTCAACAAGCAGAACTGTGGCATCTGCATAATGCAGGTTGTTAATGAGTCTTCCTCCAATCCTGATGCCATGTTCTTCTTCATAAAGTCCCTTTCTTGGATTATTTGCTCAAAGTGGAGATTAAGGAGGTATGGTGAAAGGATACAGGCCTGATGCACACCTTTCTTAACTTTAAACTAGGCAGTGATTCCTTGTTCTGTTTGACCAACTGCCTCCTAGTCCATGTACAGATTCCTCATAAGTACAGTTAAGTGCTCTGGTATTCCCGTTCTTCACATTGTTATCCATAATTTATGAGCCACACAGCCAAATGTCTTTGCATAATCAATAAAATGTAGACAGACTTTTTTGTGGGTATTCTCTGCTTTTGGCTTATATCCACTTAACGTCAGCAATGATGTCCCTGGTTATATGCCTTCTTCTGAATCTGGCTTGATTGTCCAGCAGTTCCCTGTCTGTATATTGTTGCAGTCACTTTTGAATGATCTTTAGCAAAATTTTTCTTGTGTGTGATATTAATGATATTGTTTGATCGTTTCCACATTTGATTGGATCCCCTTTCTTAGAAATAGGCACAAATATGGATCTCTTCCAGTGATTTGGCCAGGTAGCTGTTTTCTGAATCTCTTTGTTTAAACAAGTGCACCCCTCAGGTGCTGCATCTGTTGAAACATCTCTATTGGTATTCCACGAATTCCTGGAGCCTTGTGTTTCCCCAGTTCATTCAAGGCAGCTTCTACTTCGTCTTTCAATACCATTGATTCCTGATCATATGCAGCCTCTTGAAATGGTTGGTCATCCACCAATTCCCTTTGGTATAATGGCTCTGTGTATTCCTTCTATCTTCTTTTGATGTTTCCTGAGTTGTTTAATATTTTCTCTGTAGAAATCTTCATTATGCCACTCAAGGCTTGAAATTTTTCTTTAATTCTTTAAGCTTGAGAAAAACAGAGCATGTTCCATTTTTGTTTTCTATCTTCAGCTCTTTTCACATTGTCATTTATAATATTTGATTCTATCTTTTAGAGCTGCCCTTTGAAATCTTCTGGTTAGTTCCTTCACTTTGTCATGTCTTCTGTTTACTTTAGCTTCTTGACATTCAAGGGCAAGTTTTAGAGTCTCTTTTGAGATGTAATTTGGTCTTTTCTTTTTTCCCTGGCCTTTTTCCCCCCTTTTTCTTGGTGCTACTGGGGGATTGAACCAAGGGCCTGTGCTTGCATGCTTCACGGTGATGTACTCCTGAACTGTATCCCAGCTCATGTTTTTACTTTTTATTTTGAGACAGGGTCTTGCTAAATAATGCAGAGTGCCTCTGGTCTCAAACTTGTGATCCTCCTGCCTCTGCCTCCTGAATTGCTGAGATTACAGGTGTGAACCACCACACCCGGATTTTTTTCCTGTCTTTTAAATAACCTTTTGCTTTACTCATGAATGATGTCTTTGATGTCATGCCACAACTCATCCGGTCTTTTATCATTGGTGTCTAACACATCAAACCTGTTCTTGAGGTGGTCTCTGAACTCAGGTTGGATATACTCAAGATAATACCTTGGCTCTTGTACACTTGTTCTCATTTTCTTCAGTTTCAATTTGAACCTGCATATGAGCAGTTGATGGTCTGATCCATAATCAACACTTGGTCTTGTTCTAACATTTGTTAGTGAGCTTTTCCATCGTCTATTTCCACAAATGTCAACTTGGTTCCTGTAGGTTCCATCTGGTGACTTCCATGTGTATGTTGTTGTTGTTAGGTGCCATTGAGTTGGATCCAACCCAGCAATCCTCATAGGGTTTTCAGTGGCTAATTAGTTGCTGTTTATGTTGGTGAAAATATGTACTTATAATGAAAAGGTCATTGGTCTGACAAAATTCTGTCATGTCATCTCCAGCATCATTTTTGTCACCAAGGCCATATTTTCTAACTACTGACTGTCTCCTTTGTTTCCAGCTTTTGCATTCCAGTCACCAGTTATTATCAGTACCTCTTGATTGCATGTGTGGGTCTATTTCAGATTGCAGAAGCTGGAAAACTCTTCCCTATCTTCATTTGTGGACTTAGTGGTGGATGCATAAATTTGAATTATAGTGATCTTAACTGGCCTTATTTTAGGGTATGGATATTGTACTATCACTGACAGCATTGTATTTCAGGATAGCTCTTGAAATATCTTTTTTGATGATAACTACACCTCTATTTCTCTTTAATCTGTCATTCCTGGCATAGTAGATCATATGATTATCTGATAAAGGGGAGGAATATTCATGTTTTTTCTGGGAATGGGTAGAGACTCTCCAGAAATTCAGGCACTGCCTCCTTTCTCTCTTTTTATGATTGTCACTGGAGGGTGTGCCATTTAGGTAGAAAGGGGACTTCTGGCCGACAGTCATCCTGTCCTCACCTATAAACAAGACTAGGCCCCGGTGAAGTCCGGCGAGGTTGCCTAGGCAGTTTTCAGGGTAACTTTAAGGCCTCCTCTCAGCCAGGAGGGTGGCCTGAACCTGGGGGCAGAGGCCTTCTGTTTCTGGGAGCATTATCTTAACTGTGCTCCCTCCACATTGTGTTTCCGTAGTCACTGTCATTGCCATAGTGTGGACCCTTGGGAGTTTGTGGCTGGATGTTCACATCTAGTGTCCTCGTTTTCCCTCTCCCAGGCTTATGTCCTTTTAGTTCCTCTCCCAGAAATGCTTTAGAGAATAAGGCATAGCAATTGAGGGAACTGCCTTTTAAATTCAAATGTGATCCTACCAAATCTTACTAGGAATGTTGTGAGGATTAATATAACATATAAATTGAGTAGAACAGTCCTCATAACACTGTATGTAGCCAACAAATATGCTTGAAAGCCTTCATTGGCCATCTGTTGCCTACTGGGCAAAGTCCAAATTCCTTTGAATTCTCATGGATAGTATGAAATTTCCAGCAATTTACCCCACCTTGTTCATTCCTTCTCAGGTGATCACCTCTTTATGACTACTCTTACCTCTCTGAGCTTCAGTCAGACCACAATGCCACATCCCTTGTTCTACAAAATGCTGTGTTCGCTCAGACCATAACATCTTTGCTCATAGTCATGGTGGGCTTAGTGGACCTCCAATATTAGAGTTAAATACTACTGGTTTCTCTAGAAACTTGCCATTATTATGTTCCCTACTTCCTCTTCCTTTCGTAATTCTTCCCTAAACCCCATTTCCAAACCTTATTTGTATCACTTGTATTTGTGTTAGGATCTCTTTTTTTCTAAACTGTGAACCCCTTTAAGACAGAAACCATACATTATTCATCCACAGGTTTAGCACAATAGATGCTCAGTAAATGTTTGTTGAATAGATGAAATTGCAGTACATATCTGAGTTTTCATATTGACTTTCTTTTGCGAAATCTAAATTATGCGTTATATATCATCCTATTTTTTAACTTCTTTTTTTAACAGTGGAGGAAATTTTTCTGAAGTAGAAGATAATTGCAGAAAATATTTGGTGTCAATATGGCTAAGTTAATTCGGATAGAGAGCCATCTTGATCCTGTGTTCTTTTTCTTTTGTAGAGTGACTTTTATTGCTTGAGTGATTTTGCTCACTCACCATTGTCGTTGCTTTACGCTGAATTGTAATCATTAACTTTTTCAGTGATATACTCAAAGAAATACAAACATCAAATAAATGTGGTTTTCTGGTGTGCTTAAGTATAATTGACTGGCATTTTTTTCCACTGCCCACTTACTATGGCAGGATTGGTGCGTGGAGCCTTCTAGGACCTTAGAGAGAAGTCCTATTTCATTTAGGCCTCTTCATATGTATTTTCTTGATTCTGCATAAACTAATAATTCTGTATGACAAAGGCTTGAAGTGATGCAAATCAGATATCAGCAATATGAATTTAGTGTGAGTGTCATGAGCCAACTTGAAATGATGGGGCAGGAGTGAGTCACTCCTTAGGGCAAGTGGATAGGGAGGGTGGTAGGAAAGGGAAAGTGTGGGTTGGAAGTTGGCGTAGGAGTTTATGAGGAATGAAGGGGGTCATGTGGCATGGGGGATGGTGGTTGGAGGACACAGTAGACTACTGGTGTGTGATTGGTATGGTCTCAGTGACTGAGCAGGTAAGACTTTAAGATGAGGTCAGTGCACACCTGTAATCCTTGCACTTGGGAGACTGAGGCAGGAGGATTGCCAGCTGGAAGCCAGACTGGGTTACAAAGTGAAACTCTGTCTGAAAAAAAATAAAGGGAGAAATTTTTTAAAATCTTAAAAAAAAATGCTTTCTAGGGGTAAGTTGTTGCATCATGGTGGCTGGCTGCGCTCAGGCTCCTGGTTCCCTAAGTGCTGCTCTCTGGCCCTTGTCTACTTTTCCTGGGTTTTCTTCTCATGTTCCTTCCACTTTGTCTTTCTGGCCTCTCAGCCATGCGTTGGGTGGCAGTTGGCTCCTAGCTGTCTGACTGGTCCTGGGTATATTTTTTATTCCTTTATTTGTGTACTGCCCATTGTGAGCCTTGAATAAGGCTCTGTCCACTCTGCAGGGTTGAAGCCCAATGAGAAACCATGAGCAGGCTGAGGGGGGAACCCTGGATGCTGCTCTAGAAGAAAAGGAAAATTTTCAGAGTCTAAAATGTGGGTAGGAGCTAGCAAGACAAAAAAAAAAAAAAAAAAAAAAAAAAAAGCTCTGAGAGACTTTACAAAGTGGAAGCAAATGTCTGTTGAAAATCTAGTGGTATAGCAGGAGTCTTTGGAAAGGCTAAAGAAGTTCATGTGGCTGGTGGAGGACTCACAGGGAACATGACTGTAAGTCTTGCCCAGTAGCTACTTTATTGGCAGTTGTTTGTGGGATTTTAAGCAGAAGAGTGATTGAGTAAGACCTGAGTATTAGTTTACTGAAGTGTAGAGAGAAAAGAAAAGAAATGAAAAGAGGTCATTGACATTTGTTCCCAGATTCTTACTGTAAAAGTAACCAAAGTGAAGTTGTGTGTTTTTATATCCTGAGATTATACTATCATCCTGGAAGGGACATATTCTTGAGAAGTAGCTACATTTCTTTTTTAAAAATTAAATTATAGAGTTGACTGTTTTGGTGGCATTTTGATTTTTTCTTAGTATTTTTTCCGTAGGGAAATGGTGTCCAGAGTTTGTGATAGAGTCAGAAAGCAACTCCCCTGTTTCTTGGAAGTAAAAATAAATAACCAAAAAGAACCATTTTGAAGAAAGAAACCATGCTTCTGGGGCACAGTTGTTTCAGTGACTCGGGTTAACTCAGGTCACAAACCTTTGATCAGCTTCTTACAGGGAGTTTTTTTGTTTTGTTTTGTTTTGTTTTAAAATCAGCCAAGCAGTAGAGGTGTAATCACTGGACTCCATGTGACTGGAGCCTGATCTGAAGTGAAAGTCAGCCACCTCCCTCTGACTTCTGCCATAGGTAACCTGTGGCCCAAATCTGCATTAGATGCTGGGGTTTATAGGGATTTATTTGTGATAAAACACTACATAAATAAGAGTATGTCTTCTGTCTGAGGGAATGTTTATTTTGGACAGAGATGCTAGACAAAGGCTAGAAGAGGCCTGCCTACTGTTTTACCAGGGAAGTGATGGGATTTATGCCCCCACCTGTGAGGGCTGAGTGCACTTATTTGGAATGAGTGCTGGCCAGCCAAAGCAGGTCGTGGCCTTGTGAAGGTAGGCTGCTCTTGTTTCCTTTTTTAACCACAATCTTCCGTTGTCATCCAATTCTGCATTGCAAATGTGGACAGTGTGAAGGATCAGAGGGTCATTGTAGGTGCTTGGCAATGTTAGATATTAGCAGTGGGAGTCACTGATAGCAGGTGCACTTATACTGTGTCCGTATGACCTCAACCTCTGTGTAACTTCTGTCACGGGTGAGATTTGATAGATGAGGAAACTAAACCTTATTGTCACACAGCTTTTCAGTTACTAAGTTGCAATTTGGTCTAGAACTGTTGATGTCTCATATACAGTGAATATTGTTCTGAACATGACAGTGGTATCATTCAAATATGCCAAGGACAGCACCTGTGACTAGCAGGACCTTGGTTTTGCCTAGAGAGTTGGTTGTGTCCTGCAAACAAGCAGTGAATTGTCACTGCGAAGGGAGAGAGGAGAGGCTGTCTCTCCACTAGGATGAGCTCTCCTTTCTTTGTATGTCTGTGGGCTTTCTCTGGGACCTGGCTCTCTGTGGTCCCCTGAGTATGTTGCTGACTGAAGAGGTTCCATATTTAATGGAGTTGAGTACTGGAGAATCCCCATTCCAAGGAGTTTGATCAGCTTAGCAGTCACTGGTTTGATCTGCTGTGTTAAGTGTTAAAAGCCTCAAGAGGATGTTTGAAAAAGATATGGTGACTGTTTAAATTAAAAAATATTACTACAGTAAAAGATACCTTGCTGTTAACCCCCACTCTCACTGGCTTTAACTTGGCACTTTCTGAAGCAGTTCTGGAAATCCTCTCTTATGAATGTCTTTAGTTGTACTGTCATGGCTGCCTCTGTGTCCTGAATTGATTCCACATGTTTGCCTTTCATGGTCATTTTGACTTTGGGGAAGTCACATGATGCCAGATCTGATGAATAAGGTATATGACGACACATCATAATGTTTTTGACAGAAATTGCCATACCAGAAACCATGTGTGACAGTGCATTGTCATGATGGAGGATGAAACCAAAGATATTCATGGAAGAGAACTTCCAGAACTGCTTTAGGAAATGGCAAGAACAATGGGATAAGTGTATTTGAAGCCAGGGGGAATATTTTGAGGTGGATTAATGGCAATGTGTCTTTTAGTAACAAGATATTTTTTATTAGTAATTTTTAATGTACAACTTAATAGGTCTCATGAGATTCCCATATATGTGTTTCATTGTACCTTGCTCACGTAACTTCCCTGACCCGCTCATGACCCTACTCCCCCACCCCCCCACCTGTGGTCTCCCTTCTACTTAAATGTCTTTTTGTGAGAATGTTTAGCTATATATGTGCATCCTGATTTTGATATAAATCCAAACTTTTTCTATAGTGATCTACCTTTTTACATTCTCAGCAATATTACTTGAGTGATATAGTCTGTTTGCATTACTGCCAACATTTGGTATTATCACTATATTTTTAAATTTTAGCCATTATAATAGGTTTTAGTAATAAAATTTTTAAATTTAAACATTCACTGTATGTTTTGATCACACCTCATAATATACAATAGCTGAAAATGCAGGGCTGTTTTATGTATGGTTTAACTTGGATTTAAATGATTATAGTGTCACATGCTCAAGGCGAATTCATTCTAGTTAGGGTAGAGACTGTAAGGTTCTTCAGAATAAGATAGGTATTTCTATAGACATTTTTCAGTTTTTGTTCTAAGATTTTTAATAAAATGCAAAGGCAGTCTCTCCTTTTCCTTTCACTATGTGGTCTCTTCTCTTGTTTTTTAAAGATGAGAAAGGTTGTATTAACAGGAAAATCATTCGAGTAATGGTCAGATGATGTGGGATGTGGTCACATGTCAGCTATCCATCTGATCCATGCTGCTCTTTAGGGTTCTTTTTTTTCTTACTTTGCTTTCTTATATATCCACATATGTACAGGCATTTATTTATTTATTTTAAGAATAATGCTTACTCATTTTAGAAATCTAGAAAATGAGGCATTCAAAGAAGAAAATAAAAATGATTTAAACCCCATTATCCTAAGATAAGGTTTTTAACATTGAGTTTGTCTTTCTTGTCTTTGCTTGTGTGCTAAGCAAAAATATTTATATGCATGCACATACACATAGATATTTTTTATTTTTTTGGTCTTACTGGGGAATTGAACCTAGGGCCTCATGCGTGCTTTGCAAGTACTCTAACACTGCATCCCAGCCGATTTTTTTTTTTTTTTTGAGACAGTGTCTCTCTAAGTTACGCAAGCTGCCTCTGACCTTGAACTTGTGATCTTCCTCCCTCAGCCTCCTGAATCACTGGGACTACGGGTGTGGGCCACTGCCCCCAGACACAGGTACTCTTATATCTACTTTTGTTCTTTTTGTAATTAATTTCCTGCTTGCTCATTACCCCATTTCCATGCAGAATTTAATTCAGAGAGAACTCCTTAAAAACAAAGAACTTCCAGAATATCTAATTTAAGACAATCCATATATTTCCAGAACTTTCTTTACTTTATCATATTTATAGCATAAGCATGTTATTTTTTCATTCAGTCTGGTGAAGAATGTTGATGGCAGTCTCTTTGGCATGGTGAGTGAACTGCATTCATTGCCCAGTTGGAGTGGGAAAATGACAAGGGGCCTTAGAGAGCAGAAGGCCAGGGTTAGGGTGTCCAGCAGAGCACTAAAGAGGGAAATGTTCAGAGATCTTGATCTTCTGTGTGAGGAAACTGAAGTTGAGAGAAGTCAGGTAGCTTTGTTCAGACTGAGATTGTCATAGGATGGGGTGACACTTCAGGTCGCAATCTCTGCAGAGCTTTCGCCTTCCTCAGAACATAGTCTGAAAGCAAACCGTGTTGCTAGCAGCTGCCAAACTGATGTTCCAGGGAGTAGGCAGAAGTACACTGGGAGAGGTCAGGCCCGAAGGTTCCTAAGTTGATATTGGAACCTGGAGTTTTGATAGGAGTCCTATTAGGAATGCCATTTTGTGAGTCCCTTGCCTCCTGACTGCCTTGTGGTAAGAACAGGGCCTCAAGTTCTGGGCTGGATTTTTTGGATTTAACTTGGAGCTTCCCTTAGTATGATCTTAGAATTTCTGCTTGAGGAGAGGCTGTTGAGCTTAATTGCTAATGTGCTCTGCTGAGTTCCCTCAGCTGTGTGATTTGACTGACAACAGTGTGAGCCTAGCCCACTGGGGTCTGGTGAATTGCATCCTCTCAGCCAGAGTGTTTCTGGAGCTGGAATTGAAATGCATGGCCCTTTAGTTTCCACTGTGACGCCAAGCGCTCAGGCAATTGACTTTTGCTCTTCAGTCTCCAACAGGGGAAAATTATGAAATAAAATGGGGCTAGGCCAGTCATCCTCCTCAAGATTCTAATCCATAAATATAAATAACTAATTAATCATATGCAGTCTCTCTTGCCTGTTAAATCTGCACTCAGCCTGGTCAATATGGTTCACACAGCAACTTAGCTTCCAGCCTGAGGTTGCTGGGGAGTGTCTGTCCTGGGTACCTCCGCCTGTGGAGATGTGACCTGGGCTTCTTTTCCAATATGGGTCAGTCAGTTCCAGTTATAATGAATAGTGTATGTGTGCGAGTCACCTGCAAACAACCCCAACTCCAGGGAAAATAGAAATATAAAAATGGCTTTCTTTTGGGCATTTGAGAGGCTCTCTCAGTTGATCCGCTCTTTTCTTTATCCTGGTTTGTCGGACTAAATGAGCTAGAGCAGTTTTCTAGGTATGTGTGTTCAATAGGTATTTATATTGAAGATTATTCCTAAAGTATGATAGATCCTAACTTGGAATGTGGTTTGCATTTTTTACTATTTTCTCATGCAATTTTTTCATTTTCCCTATTGTGTCTTTTTTTTCATACTTAGTAATGAATATGGCTGTGTCTTTATGAAATAAAACAGAACAGCTTCTCTCTTATTTTTGGTACTGGGGAACCAAGGGCTTTGTGCATGCTAGATAAGTGCTCCACTACTGAGCTTGCATCCATTAACTCTTTTCTTCTCTTCTCTTTTCTTTTCTTCCCTCCCTCCCTTCCTCCCTCCCTCCCTCCCTCCCTTCCTCCCTCCCTCCCTTCCTCCCTCCCTCCCTCCATCCCTTTCTCTCCCTCTCTCCCTCCATCCCTTTCTCTTTCTTTCTTTCTTTCTTTTTGTTTTATTTATTTATTTATTTTTTGATTTTGGGTTTTTGGGGTTTTTTGGTGCTTGGGATTGAACCCAGGGCCTTGCCTTGTGTGTGTTAGGTAAGTACTTTACCACTGAGCTGCACCCCCCCCCCACTCTGTTTTATTTTTTATTTTGAGACAGGGTCTCACTGATTTGCACAGGCTGCCTCTGGCCTCTAATTTAGGATCTTCTTGCCTCGGCCTCTTGAGTCACTGGGATAATAGTCATGCACTCCAGTGCCAGCCCCCAACCCTTTCTTTTGAAACATAAATCTTATCGGATCATTGTATGATTAAAATCCTCTATCAACTAACTTCCTCTCTCTGTACTGTCAGAATAAAAACCTTGCTAGGAGTAGGTCATATGTGACTTGACACCTATCTGGTTTTCCGACCTCAGTTTGCACCCACTGCCCATGCCACTTTTTTCCTGTAGCCACCGTGGCCTTTCAGTTTCCAGGAGAGCCTGAGCCTATGCATGCTGAGTATCTTTGCATGCTCGTCACTTCTTGGAAGGATCTTCTCTCAGAGCCCTGTGTGCTGCCCTCTCCTCTTCGTTATTTTTTCCCAAATCACCTCAAGATTTTTATCTAAAGTAGGTTGCTTCTTCCTTCAGTTACTCTCTAGCTTATTATTCATCTTATTTTTTCACAGTATTTGTCACTTTAAAAATATCCAGTTTTAAAATTTGTTTACATGTTTATTTTTTTGTCTCTTTCAATCCATAAAAGCAGAGAAATTTGCAACCCCCAATGCTGTACCCACAGTCTAGCGGGCATTTAGTCCTTCCAGGTGAATCATTTTCAGAACCAGTGCTTTTGCTTCTCCTTTCTTCCCTTGGGAAGGTCCTTCAAGTGACAGTTTTCAGAGTATTTGATGAAACTCTTGCTTTGATAATTTTTAAAGAAGGTACAGGTTTTACCTTCCCTATATAATAAGTTCCGTGCCCGTCCCCAACCCCGCCTCAGTACTGGAGGTTGAACCCACGGCATGCCACAAGCTGGGCAAGTGATCTACCATGGAGATGAAACCTTGGCTACTTTTTAATTTCTTTTTTTATTTTGAGACAGGATCTTGCTAAGTTGTGCAGGCTGCATTTTGTCTCAAATTTGCAATCCTGCTTCAGCCTCCTGAGTTGCAGGGTTATAGGAATGTACCACAGTGTCAGGTGGTACGTGTATTTTTTTATAAGGTAGAGTCTCACAAAGGACTTTGAAATTCTTTTTAGGAGTGGCAGATAGATATTTTTGGCCAATGTATCTGTGAATGATTTTTTGTTTTTTTGAGACAGGGTCTCACTGTGATGTACTGAGACAGGCCTTGAACTCTCCTCCAGCTCTCTAGTGCTGGGATTACAGGCAAGTGCCACCATACTTGGCTTTACAAACTTTTCTGTAAATCCAAGAGAGCCCAGAAAAAACATTCTAACTATTTGTATAACAATAGCAGAGAGATTTGCCATGTTTTTCTTCAAGATAATGTAGGTGTGTTTGAGTGAGGCCAAATTGAAATTGAATTTTCTTTTGAAGTCCTGGACTATGTATATATACATAGTTTGAAATAAGTTCTTTTTTTCTTTTGGATCAAGGTGTCACTTTGTATCTCAAATTTGAGATCCTCTTGCCTGAGCTTCCAAAGTGCTGGGGTTAAAGGCTTGCACCACCACATCCAGCTACTGTGAAATTCTTAAAGGGCCTTAGGTAGTTTGCTTCATCCATAGAGTCTACAGCAAAACCCACAAATTATCTGTTAAGTCCCTCTAACCTACAATATAAGAAAGAAGATCCCAATGCTCCTGAATAGTTAAAGCCAGAAGGTTGAAAATCCAAAAACTTTTTGTTGCTTGGAGCTATTTGTTTGTATTCAAGATTTTTTTTTTTTTTAAACTAATTTGGCTCTCATTTTTTCTAACCATGGTGATAACAAGTTAGAAGTGAGTTGGGGAGCCAAAAGATCAATGTGGAGAGTTATTACCAGCCTGATAGTTCAGAAGAAATAGAAACACTTTACAAAGCAGATAGAGGAAATATTCAGATGAGAGCAATCAGATGAGGAAAGATTTATTTTGTTCACAGTTTCAGAGGTTTCAGTCCATGGTTACTTGGCCCTGTTGCTTTGGGTTTGTCCTGAGGCCGAACATCATTGCAGAAATGTACGGCACAGGAAAACAGTTCACTTCATACTGACCAGGAAGAGAGAAGGTGGGGGAAGGGGCCAGAGACCTAATATCCTCTTGAAGGGATAGCCACGGATGACCTGTGTCCAGTGGCCCCATCTCCTAAAGTTTTACCATTTCCCAGTAGTGCCTCAGGCTGGCAACAAAGGCTTTAGCAAATGGGCCTTTGTGGGACATTTAAGATCCAAACGATAATACCCGTCATCTTTCATGTATGAGAGTTTTTTTTTTTTCCCCTAGCACCAATTAAATGCAGAAAAAACATAAATAATGAAAGTTTAGAATTTAAATAGCTTTGGACATTTTTAGGGATATCGCATTTACAGTTGGAGTGACAATTAGCAAATTCAAATAATTTCCTTGAGATTACAAAGCAAGTTAGTGAAAGAATTACAAGGCAAGTCTCCCCAATTTTCTCTTTGAGAATACCCCTTGTAATCTTATTCTTTAATATTTTGGAATTAAAAAAATACAGAGGTTTTTTTTTTTAATTTTTAAAATCTATGACAGCTTTAGAAGATTGAGTAGAGCCCTTTATCCCCTCTATTTATGGTGTCTAAATTTTAGACTATCATCTGTTCTGTTATTAGTTGTGTTGTATACAGTATCTCATGCACAGTGTCTTTAGACTTGTTTATAGCTGAAACTTGAGTACTTACTACTTACAATGTGTGCCGGTTCTTTTAAAGAAGCAAAGAAAAATCTAAAAAGGAGAGGGTTGAAGAGGATATCTCATTCCAGTATGAAGAATGACATCTTATAACCAAGACTGTTTCAGCAAAGATGATTGGGTTGGGAATATGGCTTTGCTTGGTATTTTTGCATAGTTGAAGGAAAACATAGAATATTTTCTTTGTCTTTTTTTTTTTTTTGATGAGTGTGAGGGGAATAGAGCTTTTAGAGATTGTTGTATTATTTTCACATACTTTTGAATAGGATTAGTAATATGAATTGCTTCAGTCTCTTCTGTTTTCTGATACTTATTTAAGGGTGCGACATATTTAGGGAGTGTGATCACTTAGCAACATAGTACAATACATGATTATTTTGACTCTAGTACATTTCAGATTTTCTTTGCATATATGCATTGTGTATGCAATTTACACGTCCATATTTATACAGCCTGCAGCTGTACTATGGTGGAGACTGATCTCATCAGATTTCAGATGCTAAGCAGTTGTCAGGCCTGATTAGTACTTGGAAGGGAGACGGCCTGGGGAAACCAGGGGCTGTAGGCTTGGAAGAAGGACCTGGCAACCCAGTCCTCCCCACCAAAAAAAAGCAATCAGCCTTTGAAAACTCTATGAATAGCAGAGAAGCACTGACATATTGCCAGGCATTGCAGTGTTGGGTAGTGTTTCGTCTGTTGTACGTAGGGTCACTATGAGTTGGTCCTGACTGATGGCACCTAACAATGACAACATATTTATATATGTGTATTATTAAATATGTAGAGGAGTTAATTTAAATGTAAAGTTCAGTAGGCTGTAATGGGAAAAAAGAGTACAGAATGTAATGTGATTAGCTTTGTTTCCTGGGGATCTTCTCAGTCTTAAGGAAGCAGAGTAACTGATGAACTGATCTTCCTACCCCAACATACTTCTTGGTCTCTGATATATTTCTCAGTCATGGCTATGCATTAAATATTTGTGTAGTCTTGTTTGTAATAGAACTGTATTCATACTTAGAAGTATTTTTTTATAATGTAAATTAACTGAAATCATTGTGCATACCTAATTATAATAAAAATTCAGTGTTTTTTTGGGGGGGGCAGTACTGGGGGTTGAACCTAGGGCCTTGCACTTGTGTGCTTTGCAAGTGTTGTACCACTGAGCTGCACCCCTAGCCCATTTTAAATTTTAAATTTCTAATTTTTTGAGACAGGGTCTTGCTGAATTATGCAGACTGCCTCTGGTCTCAAACTTGTGATTCTCCTGCCTCTGCCTCCCGAGTTGCTGTGATTATGGGCATGTGCCACCGTGCCTGGCAAAAATTCAGTTTTTAAAATGAGCTCAAGATTTCATAAACTGTCTTCAATAAGTATTTCCTAAATTCCATGTGTGTGTGGCATGATCAAAAGATACAGTGAATGTTTAAATTAAAACAATTATTGTAGTAAAAAACACATTACTATTAATCTTTCTCAAAATACTCCTGCTGGCTTTGAACAAACTTATTCCATCATCCTTGCCACTTTTCTGAAGAAGATTTGGAAGTCTCCCTTTGTGAATCTAGTTGCACTATTGTGGCTGCCTTCATGTCCTGAATCGATTCAAAACATTTACCCTTCATGGTCATTTTAACTTTGGGGAAGAGCCAGAAGTTGCACAGTGCCAGATCTGGTGAATAAGGTGGATAAGGAAACACTAATGTTTTTATTTGACAGAAATTGCTGTACCAGAAGCTGTAGGTGACACACACATTATCATGATGAAGGATGAAATTATTTTTGAGTCAGGATCTCACTGACTCAAAGGCAGGCTACCTCTGGCCTCCAACTTGTGATTTTCCTGCCTCCGCCTCCCGAGTCTCTGGAATTACAGGTGTATGTCACTGCACCCTGGAACTTACCTTTTTTTTTTTTTTTCTGGTATCACACTGCATATATATATCTGCAGTACTATGAAGTTGAACCCAAGGCCTTACACATGCTAGACAAGTGCTCTACTGCTGAGCTGTACCCCTAGCTGCTTTTTTATTTCTTATTTTGAGACAGGGTCTTCCTAATTTTTGCAGGCTGCCTCTGGCCTCTGTCTTGTGATCTTCTTGGCTCAGTTTCCTGAGTCCCTTGGATTACAGGAATATACCAAGGTGCCTGGCCATTTCTGATTTTGTGTGTATACATATATATGTGTGTGTGTATCTATCTATCTATCTATCTATCTATCTATCTCCAACTCGATGGCACCTAACAACAACATACATACATACATACATACATATATATATATATATATATATATATAAAACACATATATAATATATACATTATATATAAAATGTAATGCAATTACAAGACAACCTTTTAAAAATTGGTATGGTTTCTTCTCATTCAATACTAAAAATAATGAATAGAAACTAACAAAATCCATTAACATTGGCATTTTAGGGTTAAAAGAAAGCTTGTTTTGAAGATTTTCTTGGTATTATATCTGAAGCCTAATTCTCATACCTTCTACATTTGTGCTACTTCAAAAGGAATTCAGAATAATTATCTTGAAGCTCATTAGGATTTTTTGTCTTCACAGCTGGGTGCTGTGGTACACACCTGTAATCCCAGCGACTTGGGAGACAGAGGAAGAACGATCTTGAGTTCAAGGCCAGAGGGAGGCTGTGTAATTTAGTGAGACTCTGTTTCAAAAAAAAAAAAAAAAGGAGCTAGGGGTGCAGCCCAGTGGTAGAGTGCTTGCAGTGCGTGCATGAGGCCCTGAATTCAACCCCTCAGTACTGTCACTGCTGGTACACTAGAGGGACACAGCTTAGCATGGCTACCTAGCATAAGGAGTTCCCCTAGTTGGAACCTCCACTCAGGTTAAGCTGTGTCCTTGGCAAGAGAACAAAGAAGGGGCACGAGCATGTGCTCCCTCCAGTTTTCTTTTACATAGGGCACACCTCATGTGACATTAGTCCCGGGCACCTAGCTCTGGGCTCCCAGTATGACATGAGCTTCCAGCTCCACCCAGAAGGACTCCTGTCATGGACCAGTGAGATGCTAATAAGTTCAAAAGAAGAAGTTCCATTGTTTAGGGTTTCCTATTGGAGGAACTTCCCTTTAGTAAAATGAGATTATAGGGTACATTGTATAGGTTTAAGAAAAGAGTCACTGAGGGAGTTGCCTGGGCATGTCTCAAAAAAATGCAGAATTACAGAGAGGAAAGCAAGGTCAAACTCAAAGATTACATACATTTTGACCTCCAAGTAGGGCTTATTATTATTTTTCAACATTTTCATTATTTAAAATGTTTCCCCAAAATAACACCTGTATGCAGGCTGTCCTCACAGCAGTTATTTTGGTAGTTGTGTTAAAGTTCCTGAATCTCAGCAGGTGGAACCCAAACCAGATCCTGGGGTGAAAGCTCTTTCCCTTTGTATGTCCCTCAAATTTCTCTTTCTGTCCTGCCTCAGTACCTAAAAAAAAGAAATCTTCAAAGAAAAATGCTTACATTTAGTAGAGAGTCTTTTCTAATTTATAGTGCTAAATTTCATTAAAATATATTGGAAACCAATGAAACATATCTTTGACTAAGAACAAGGTAAATAGGAGCTTAATTATCTGAGGTACCCCTTTCTGTGAATTAATTGAAATTTTCTTATATAGTGCATTTCTTTTGACTGTAGAGTTCACTGTCATTGTTACTCATATGTAAAAAAATCTTTTCATTTGACTCACTGAAAGTGTCTCTCAAAGACCACTTCACACTCAGAATCTCACATAAGAGATTTTAGTAAGCAGGAAGCCTCTGGGAACGAGAGAACAGCAGCAACACACAGCAAGATGGCTCAAGATGGGGATAGAGTGGAATTTTCCAGTCCGGTTGGACATTAGGGGAGTGGTTCCAGGTGGCGGCCACAAAGGGCACCACCCCTGACCATGCCACTTCCAAATTAGGTTATACCAGAAGGGGATGAGCCTAGAGCCAGCGAGATTGAGCAAGGTGGGGCAATACCAGGAAGCCAACTTAAGTATTCGAAATGACCTTCCCCAAGGTAGAAGGGAAAGTTAACTTACGAAATGGCAGCTGAAAACCAAGATGGCTGCACACAAAAACCCAGTACTCACAATTACTTTACACTATTTTATGGTACTTAAGCCATTTAAGCCTGCAGCCTTACCACTGTGGCGTCAGATCCCATTAGATGTCGGAAGCTAAGCAGGGTCAGGCCTGATTAGTACTTGGATGGAAAACCACCTGGGAACACCAGGTGCTGTAGGGTTGGGAGAAGGACCTGGCAACCCACTCTCCCCAAAAAACAATCAGCCATTGAAAACCCCATGAATAGCAGAGAAGCACGACAATAGTGTTGTGCATGTTCTACATAGGGTTGCTCTGAGTCAGACACTGACTGGACAGCATCTAACAACAACAAGCCATTTAAAAACATTTATTTAATATGATAAAGTGGACTTTGTTTTCTGATGAACTATCTTGGAGTGTATATTCAATAGCCACGATAAGGTTTTGTTACAGTTTTAATAAATCTGGATCATAGGCTTGATGTATTTCAATAGGAAGACAGACATTTTGTAATTTATTGTTAAGTGTGCAGTATATTTTATAACAAAGCAAAGTGCTTTTCATAATTGCTAAAGTAGACCCTATAACTGCATGTAAAATCTAAAAATGGATTTGTGCTGTCAAAGGAATGCCAACTGTTTTGCTAACCCCATAATAGGGTAAAAAAGAAGCAGGAGGACTGAAAAAAGCACACACAACTAATGTGATCTGTTTGGCTAGTGAACCCTTTTTTTTCAAGAACTTTTTAATTATTTTTCAAAGTGTGCTTTGTTACTTTTAATTTTTTTCAGGCTCTTTTATTAGTAAATGTTGGGGTAGAGAGTAATAAGACTATTTCTATTTCTATTTCTATTGTGCACCTATTACATTGGTTTTGGTTACACTTTCATCAATCTACATAATTTATAGAACCCTTTGATTAATATGTTGTAAAAATCATATGCAATTATGGATTATATTGCTGTTTTTTCCCATGTATTTGTGTAGTTGGATCATGTAATTTGAGATTATCCTGTCCCCCTATATCCCTCTGCATTACTTCCCCTCCCCATCCTCCTTTCCACAATCTTTGCTCCCTCGCTGCTTATTCCCTCCCCTCTTATTCCCTCCCCTCTTGTTCTACTCTGCTTACATGTTCCGTTTTTAGATTGAACTTTTTAATTTTTAATGTAATTGTTTGATAACATTCCTTTCTTGTCTAGGCAGAACTAAAGGTTTTTTCCCTGCTATTACACTCCTATTTATGCTACCTAAGTTGTTTCTTATTAGTTTATATATAAAGACAAGTTTGTTTTATTTCATAATATTCTTCTTATCCACCTGACTTGTGGTTTTTATAAGGGATAGGTATTTTTAGGAAGTAATGTTCCAAGTTTTCACTTGTGAAGGTCATTTTATTTTAGGCTTTTCAAGGTAATCTTAAATTATATAAATAGTAAAGAAGGCAAAACTATGTTGTAATAGAATATTAAAGATAGGATTGTATAGGTAGGCATGGTGCTGCATGCTTGTAATCCCAGCTATGCCTGTAATTCTAGCTATTTGGGATCCTGAGGCAGGAGGATTATGAGTTTGAGGCCAGAGGTAGCCTGCACAACTCAGTGAGACCCTGCCTCAAATTAAAAAATATAAAAGGAGCTGGCGTTGTAGTTTGGTGATAAAACACTGCCCGGCAGGTGTGAAGCCCTGGGTTCAATCCCTGAGTACTTGGAGGAAGAAGAAAGATAGGATTGCATGATTTTAAGCAAAAATCCACAAATTGTCCAAATTGATAGAGAATACATATTAAATTTTATTATAAAATAAATTGTTTTGAAATAAGATCTCACTGTGTAGCCCAGGCTGGCCTCATACTCATGATCCTCCTCTTTCAGCCTGCTGAATGCTGGGATTATAGGAATGCCTGACTTAAAATGAATTTTAAATGTGAAACAAATTTGCTTACATGAACTGACTAGTTCTTTATGTTTTTTTAGGAAACGTGGAAATCAAATACATTAACCATTCCATTATGACTTAAATGTATGATCCTTTGCATTTAATGAATATAAATCTATTATTAGCTGAGACGGGCTCCCTTGATTTCTTGTAACCTTATAGTGAACTTCATGAAAATAAGAAAAATTGTGACCCTAGTTCCTGTGTACATTTTAGCAATGGCGGAAAATACAAGTACATAATATGGCAGAAACTTTGAGAACAGCACATACTCTGTAAAAATTTGAATCTTAATTGATAAATGGCTACTAGAGTATGAGCATATATCCATGTGTTATGGGAAAACCAAAAGGTTGCAGACAGACCAAAGGATCAAGTTAAACAAAACTTCGTGAGCCAAGAGTTTATTAGGGTTACTTACAGGGGTGTGAGTGGGTGACTCAATGACAACATTTATGTACAGCTCCACTAAGGGGAAGAACCCTTCCAAGAAGTTCCCACTGAGATATTCCATAGCCACACCACTGTCAAGTCCCACCCTCAGCCCGTTGTCCATCCCTTATGTAATTTAGGATCATGGGCAGTTGGGTCAGGAGGAGCTAATGATTGGCATCTCAACCAAAGAGTCTTGGTGAGCATCTTGTGACCTTCCTCATTCACCTTCCCTAGAGGAAATATTGATAGCTCCATTACCATTACTATGGGCCTCACTAAGATGTTGTTGTTGTTGTTGTTGTTGTTGTTAGGTGCCATCCAGTCCTCTGGTATCTGGCTCATCATGATTTTGCTATTTTGTTGTCATGGCTGAGGGGCAAAGGTCCCTGGAGGTAACTCCAGGTATTCTATGTCAAGATGGCCAAGACGACAATCATCATGTGTAGCCCATGTCTAGCCCAGAGGAACCAGCCACACTGTACTATTTTTATTTTAGAGGACTTTGAAAGAAATGCTTGGTTAACAGTTATGTCATTGTATATTAAGCTAAAAAATACACATCAAAAAGCTTCATGTAATAATGTTTGAGACAAATTTTTCATAAGCAGAGACTTTCAGTTGGCTCACTTTAAGTAGTTATTGACCCATTTTCTCCTTTTACTTTAGCTCCTTTTCCTTACATTATTTGAACTTTGACTTGAATTCTGAAATCAGCTCAATCTTTCTCTTTGCCAGACCCTCCTTCTATCAAGCTCTTGGCCTCCTGCCCTCCTTTGAGGCTGAAGAGCGGGCCTGGGCTAACCTCTTTCTCAGTCATCCATAGCTGTGGGTTTGCTCTTAAAATGATATAACTGACCTATAGGTTCCCCAGGGACTTGTAGGAAGCTTTTCTAAAGCACTTTCTGGCTTGTAACTATGTGAATCAATACAAATGCAGTGTTAGTTTTCTTTTACTTTCTCTTTGTTTTCTGATTTTTGTCCCTCTCTTTTCCTTATTAAAATAATCTCCCTTTGTTAAGGCTTTTTTCCATGTTTGGGTCAGCCCTTTTGGCACAGGATTTCCTAGGGGTATGGATTGGATGTAGAAGAACATGCCCTTCCCTGAAGCAGCCTGTTTTTCTGGTTGATGTGGAAGTCAAGGACAAAGCTTGGGTTTGATGTTGTGCCAACCATGTGTGAACGTATTGCTCAGCTTCCTCATCAGCCACAGCCCAATAGTTTTTACCTCCAGAATGTACACATGGGAAACACTGTGGACTTTTCCTTGGTTCTTTTATCTTGTGTTTTCAGAAGAATGCTTTTCTCAGTGGCTTCTAAACTGCCATGTTGTTTGTCATTTGATATCATGTTTAATGTATATATTTTTTACAACTATAAGTTGTTGTGGTGTGTGTGTTTGTATCTGAAGATGACTGAAGGGTAAGTATCTGCCATTTTCTCAGGACTTGATAGGTTCACTTCTTTTCACTGGTATCATCTCTTGTGAATAATCCTTACATCCAAATCCTACCCAGTTTTGGCCTAAATCCTTTTTAAAAAATATTTAAAGAAAAAAACTCAGTTATGGTCTAATATTCCTCTGTTTCCAGAGAGCAGGCTGATATGCCTACCATGTTGATTATTTTGTTCATTTATCTGTTAGTCTTAAAAAAGTATGCTGGAAGGCTCTATGTATTTCTGTAGGACCCATGTGCAGCTCAGTGTGTGTGTGTGTGTGTGTGTGTGTGTGTGTGTGTGTGTGTGTGTGTGTGTACACATGCCCTTCTGCTTGGATGGGGGGTATGTTGTAGGCAGAGCTGATTGTGGTCCTATGGTTGAGTGAACCAGTGAACCTTGGGGAAAGAGAAGGTGGGACATGGTGCACTTTGATTGCTGCTTGTCTGTGTAAGCACTTTATCAGCGTGTGTTTGATGCATCTGAACCATGAGGTACTTCTTTGGGGAGTTTTGCGAAGCATCTGATATATTAATTGGAGTAATAAGAGCTTGCTTTCCTGAAATATGTCAGTTCAAAGTATCTAGCAGTCCTTATTTTTATATTTAAAAATGGGCCACTGGGTGGGAAGATGCCTTTGAGCTCACTTTTGTCTTCTTCCATTTTGCTGTGGCCTTGCTGTCAGGGTCCATGATTATAGACTTATTGGGTAAGATTTCCTCTGAGGTCCTGGACTTTTATTTTGTAAGATTCATGCCCCTTTCTCTTAAAAGTCGCTGGATTTATATGTGGGTGGACAATATAGCTTTGCCCCCTGAATTGTATGTTTCATAGGTGTGACAGTTTGACATGACTCAAAATAGATGAGGGGTGGTTTTCCATGCTCATTTGCAAGGTGGGGATGGCTGCACAACTGAAGTGTGAAGGGCTTAGTGATACCTTTGAGCCTATTTATATGCTTAGTCTGTAAAGGGCTTAGTGATACAGTACATGCTGCCCCTACATTATGTCCTGGGGATTTTATTTTATGTTTGAAATGGCTTGTGTAGCTGGATCTTTCAGTGTACGTAATCAGAAGAGCATGGAACAACTTGCTTGCTGGAGAACCAGTGTGCCAAGGACCACAAGGAAATGATCTTTGAGCAGTACTTTTGCCTCCCCATATCACACTTGTAAGGTTTGGGGAATCAAAATGCTGAGAAGTTCCTTTTTTTTTTTTTTTCCCCCTCCAAATAATGGAGAACATGGAGATTAGAAAAGTCATTGTGATTTTCTACAGAAGAGGCCAGAAAGGTAGAAGAGTTTTGCAGACAGGAACAGACCCACCCAGTGCTTTTTCCACAGAAGGATGATAAATCCATTTGCATGAGATCGCATACTAAATTTACGTTTTAAATTTACATCTTGATAAGTAAGGCTACTGAGAGAGAAAAAATAAGGCAGGAAGATGGGGAGAGGAATTTGAGTACTACAGTGTTCAGGGGCCAGGAAGTGTGCTTTTATTCTAGAATAAATTTTCTTGTAGGTTGTTCCTTAGGGGACCATTTGTATTTTTCAACAGATGGTTTTTTCTTTGTTTCGTTTTTGTTTTCTTTTTCTTTTCCTTTTCCTCTTCTCTTCTCTTTTTTTTCTCTCTCTCTTTTCTTTCTTTCTTTCTTTCTTTCTTTCTTTCTTTCTTTCTTTCTTTTTCTCTTTCTTTTTATATATATTTTTTTTATTTTTCTTTTTGACATGGTCTTGCTCTCTAGTGAGCCTGGCCTGGAATTCACTATGTAGCCCCAGCTGAACTCGAACTTGTAAACCTCCTGACTGCTGGGATTACAGGTGTGCGCCCCCAAGCCTAGCTGTCTTGTTTTTACAAGTCTAATCCATGTGCTTAAGTCACTCCGTTGTGCAATTTAGCTGGGAGAGTAGCCTTGCCTCTGAATGGGAGGAGGCAGGGGTGAGGACTCAGTAACTGTGTATGAAATAGATCTCAGCAGTTGTTTTCATCGTTGAAGTCACTCTATTTATAATGGAAGTCCTAAAAGGACAGTTAAGAATTCAGTTGAACCAGACAAAGTACAGCAGCCAGCAAGAAACATGGGTCAGCAGAACCTGAGAAGTGGCAACTCCAGCTTTTGTTGGTAGCACTCAAATGCACTTTATTATGTAGTAGTTATATCTGTTCTAGGCTGAAGTTTCCCAAGCCACACCGGTAGCTCTGATTACTCTTGTGACTTTTAGAGAGAGATAGCCAACTCTGCTGTTTGACCAAATAGGTTTTCTGTCAAGATCTCAAATTTCTTTAATTCCAAACTGAGCTCCTTTTCTCTCTCAAACCTGCTTCTCTTTCTGCACCTGAATATTTTGAAGTGGAACCATTCCCTAACTACCCAGGCTCACATCCCTTACCACGTTCAGTATCTTTCCATTTCATCCTGCAATCATTTGTCAGGTCCTGTCAGAGTCTCTAATTGAGAAATTAGAGATTTCTGCAAAGCATTGATCTCTGCATTTACGATTTTCAAAGTTCCCTTAAACCAGGGTCTTGACTTCCCGTAGGGAGTATTTCTTTGCCCTTTAATTGGTCTCTTGGTCTTTATCATAAGTTTCAATGAAAAAAATCTACTTGAATGCTCTTGCTAAATCATGGGACAAAATAACTTGCTTCCTAGATCTACAGCCTTAGCTCATTATCATCAAATTATTTTCCTTCCCATATGCAGAATCTCTCTCTTTTGCTCAGGGCTCTCTTTTAAAAACCTCATTTCTAAGTGGGCATTGCCTCCAGCCAAATCAGATAATTACTGTTATGCCTCTGGAGGGGCTGGGATTTAGCTCAGTTGGTAGAGCACTGCGCTGCAGTCTCTGAGGTCCGGAGTTCAATTCCCAGCACTGCAAAAATGGGAGAAGGACCTGGCAATCCACTCCCAAGGCAATCCCGAAATAGTCAGCCATTGAAAACCCTACGAGGGTCGCTATGAATCGGATACCGACACGACGGCACCTAACAACAACAACAATACCTCTGGAATGTTACCATGATGTTCCCCTCTGTCCTTCAAAAATTCATTCTTTATGCAGACCTTTCTCTACTCAATTTCCTCCAAATCTTTTTCTTTCTTCAAGATCCTTCTTTGTAGGTATTGTGGTGCACACCTGTAGTCCCAGCACTGAGGAGGGTGAGGCCAGAAGATCCTGAGTTCAAGGCCAGCCTGGGCTTTGTCAGGAGACCTTGTGTCAAAAACAAAAGCCAAACCCAGCCAAACTCAAACAAAAATCTTTCTCAAATAACCTGTCTTCTTTTAAACCTTCCCTAATTTTTTTTCTTCCCCCAGCACTGAGAGTTGAACACAGGGCCTCACACATGCTAGGCAAGTGCTCTACCATTGAGCCACACCCTAGCCTCTACTTTTATTATTTTGATTCAGGGTCTCACTAAGTTATTCAGGCTTCCTCTGTCCTTGAACTCATGATCCTCTTGCCTCATCTTCCTGAGTTGCTGGGATTACAAATGTGTACCATGCCCCGCGTGTTCTTTAATTCTTTTAGTCAGAATGGATCTCTTGCTCCACTACAATGATATAGCACTTTGCTTTCTTTTCTACCAGAGTATTTATAACTCTCAGTATAGTACAGGTAGTTATAAGACATGACAGACTTTGATATTTCCTCTTACGAATGGCTTGTAAACTCCTTGAGGCAGTTGATAAACTTGCAGATGTATTTAGGTGAGTACTGTTTTGTTTAGGCCTTGCCAGTCTAGCTGGTTTCTCTCCTTGTAAGAACTGGAGTTTGTACCAACACCAGAGCCAGTCCTGAGTCAGTGTGCATGAGATTTAATTAATAGGTTATAAAGCATGGACATCAAATTAAGATAACCAAGCTAATTGTATTTTTAGATCATTTTCTCCCTGAGATTTAGTCACATTTTTAATTGCAAAAGGTGAAAATTTGTCAATATTTTTGGTTTCCTCCTTTTCTACCTTCCTAGTTGCAGCTTTTTAAGAAGGAAATAGTCTTTACTTCTTTGTAACCACTGTGAAAAATTACATGACCACAGCATAAGGTTTATATTTATCTGATTTTAAATTTTAAATTACTTTCTTTCAACATTAAAACAATTTTAAGACAGGATATTTGGGAAAAAACAATATTTGCATTATTTGGCAGAAGGTTACTGTAGACACTTTGCCACAAGCTGTTTCATTGCCTTTGTGAGAAACCTAAATGCTGAGGGACTATACATTATGGGGGATTGTTTGAGAATAGGGCCTTTTTTTAGGAGTGACAGAAAAATGTGGTGTATTTCTTCCTTATTGCAGAGTGACTTTGGGTAAATCTTCTACTTCCTCCTAACCACAGCTGCCTTTTCTATGAAATTAGATGTGTAGGCTGTGTGACTGTAATCTCAGTAACTCAGGAGGCTGAGGCTGGAGGATCATGAATTCAAGGCCAGAGACAGCCTGCACAGCTGTTTCAAAATAAAAAATATAAAAAGGGCTGGGGGTGCAGCTCAGTGGTAGAGCACTTATCTAGCATATTGAGGCCCTAGGTTCAGTCACCTAGTACTGAGGGACTACAAAAACAAAAACAAAAACAAAAACAAAAACAAATTAGATGTTGTGAGAGTGAAATGAGCTGAGGTGTGTAAAGAATTAGAAGAATGGTGCTTAATACCTAGCAGACAATAAATGACAGCTATGGTCATTGTGACATTCACAATATAAACAAAGACAAGAATGATAATCTTAGGAGAGCCAGGTAAAATAGACTGGTTCTGTGCTTTTTTATCTTTTCTTTTTCCTTTTTTTTTTACGGTACTAGGGGTTGAACCAGGGCCTTGCGCTTGCATGCTTTGCAAGTGATGGACCACTGAGTTGCACCCCCAGCCCTTTTTTTTTTTTTTTTTTTTTTTACTTTTTGAGACAGGGTCTCGATAAGTTATGCAGACTTCCTCTGGTCTTGAACTTGCAATTCTCCTGTCTCTGCCTCCCAAGCCGCTGGGATTACAGGCGTGCGCCACAGCACCAGACTCTTTTCTTTTTGTTTCCTTTTAGTGGTTTATATTCATTACAATTAACTAGATAACCTTATGGAAGGATTTGGTCACAGTAGAAATAATGATCCCTCAAGCATAAGTTATCAAGGAATCCCTTTATTGATTATTATCAGTATTAGTGGTAGTTCTGGCAATATGTAAATACTTTTTTATTAGTATTAATAGCTTATGAGAAAATACACAAAAATATCCCTCTTTGCAAATTTTGGCCTTAGACAAATCAAATTGAAACAATTCACTAAGGTGGAGGGCGAACCCACACTCTTGGAAAAACTCACCCCCTCTTAACTGGCTTGAATAAATACCTCTGACACAGAGACATTTTCACTGACTGTGTTATATATAAATCCCTCAGTTGTCCATATTGATGTGTGGTATCCTTTGTGAGGTCATCAATGACTCTGTCAACAAGTCAGAACCAATGATGCTAAGATAAAGTCAGTCAGCCACATCACACATCCAATGGACCACTAGGCTGCTGTATTTATAGGGTAGGCATGTATATTGTTTAGGTAAATAGAACTAGGACTCTATTCTATGTCTCCAATTGACAGAGGAACCCAGTTAGCCTTGAGATATCGGTGCTTGGGTTTCCATTGTTGTGTGATAGGCACCCATGTGATCATTCACAGCAGTGCCTTGAATGGTGCTATGACAAATGGGTGCCTGCTCAGTTGTGGTTTTTACTATCAGAGTAACCTAGGATATAAAGTTTTGCCTACGGTTGGCTGAATGATGAATGGAGTCTCTAGCCAGCATATGTTAATGTCTTGCACAATTTGGGCAAGAGAGGATGAATATATAGAGAGAGGATAGAAGAGGCCTCCAGGAGCCAAGTATTCATGTGAAATATTTTCATGGTAAGAATCTTAATATAAAAAAAAGCCATCTTAGAATTTTGGAGCTTGTGAGGAAGAATGAGATCGAGGGAAAACTAAAATTTCAAGAAATGCCAACTTCTATTTTAGTATATAATTTATAGTATTCTAAAATGAATTTTCTGTAGAATCATAGTTACCAACTGTACTGAAATTATTTAAGATAGTATAACAGATATTATACATCCAGTGTGGATCCAGACATGTAACTGTATCATAATCTACGTTAAGACACTATATGTTTTTTAGTATCCTAAGTTAAAACTGCCTTCATAATTAGTACATTCTTGAGTTACCAGGTATCAGCAGGTGTGTTGTTCAGACAGGTTTAATTTTTACCGTTACAGGAAAATAGGGTAGTGGCTTCCCTGTAAGAGGTGGGTGTGCCAGCTGCTTTGGTGAATGGAAGGAAAGTCTTAGGCAGGTCAAAACTTTTTTTTTTTTTTTTTTTTTTTTAGGTGATCACACAGCATCATCTTTTTATGTTTAACAGAATGGGACAAGAGGATTTTTGAAGAAAGAGCTAACACAATTCAATGCCTTATTTAGAAATACATTGTGGACTGGGCACTGTGGCAACATGCCTATAATCCTAGCTGATTTGGAGACTGAGACAAGAGGATCACAGGTTTGAGGCCAGAGGCAGCCCCCTTAATTTAGCAAGACCCTGTACAGAATACAAAAATTAAAAAGAGATGAGGAGTATGGCTCAGTGATGGATCAGTTACCTAGCATGCCTGGGCCCTGGGCTCAACCCCTGAGTACTGAAAAAACAAAAAGGAAGGAAGAAAGAAAGAGAGAGAGAGAGAGAGATTGAGAGAGATAAATATACTGTGAATGCAAATGAATGCTTGATCTGTAAAGTTTCCCCTTGACTGGTGTCATGCAACTCTGGCTAGAAAACTCCTTTCCTTTCCTTTCCTATTGTTTCCCTCCCTCCCTTCCTCCCTTCCTTCCTTCTTTTCTCTCCTCTCCTCTCTTTTCATTTTATTTTTATTTTCATTTTTTGCGGTACTGGGGGTTGAATCCAGGGCCTTGCGCTTGCATGTTTTGCAAGTGCTGGACCACTGAGCTGCACCCCCAGCCCATTTTTTTACTTTTTTTGAGCAGGTCTCGCCAAGTTACACAGACTACCTCTGGTCTCGAACTTGCAATCCTCCTGCCTCTACCTCCTGAGCCGCTGGGATTACAGGTGTGCCCGGCTTCCTCTTCCTCATTAATGAAAGGAATTACTGCAGGTTAAGCTAATCAGTTTGTGAAAGTATCAGGGTGTGGTATCCTACCTGTAAAGCATAGATAAGACTCAGTGATGGAAATCTAAGTGTGTTGGCTTTTGGCTCCAATGAGAACTTCATTAAGAAGGGAAAACTCAAGAAAGGAATTGTATCACAATTTGAATTAAACACTTGCCAAAGAACAGGAAGCAGGCCTGAGGTTTATTGTCATGTTGAGTGACCCAAGATTTATGCCAGTTCTCCTTGTGCAGGGGATTAGCTGTTGAATAAATTTGCAAGTACAGCAGGCAGTTTTGTCAAATACACAGTGACATTTCACAGCTCTCTTGACTTTATACTGTTTAAGTCCCCTTGGTTGTCCCTTAAATTTGCGTTGCTTTCTTTAATTCCTGCCAGATCTGAATGTAACTTTTACATAACCAATTACCCTGTCCAGATTTTTTTGATTATTGATTTTGAATTGTCGTATACAAGTTGGCATGTCAGTAACTTCCTTCTTTTATGTTTCTTTTTTTGGTTTAACATAGTTTCACAATCCATATCGTCTCTTTATTCTTGGGATTGTTATGCAATAAAATCTCAATTAACTTTTATTTATTTCCTTTTTTTTTTTTTTTCTTTTGTAGGCTAAGAAATGGCATTTCAGAAGGCAATGAAAGGGACTATTCTTGTGGGAGGAGGAGCTCTGGCCACTGTCTTAGGACTCTCTCAGTTTGCTCAATACAAAAGGAAGCAGGTAAGTAAACCTGCTACAGAAGTATAGACAGGGCTTGTGTACACTAAGGGTTTTGTTTAGGAATTAGTTTAATTTGAAATATACTAGTTTAGAATATTGTCTTAATGATCCTTCAGAACTGTGTATCTTTTAAAACTTGGATTTCTTTTTGAAGGAGCATTATTTAGCCTCTCTTTTAAAAGACTGCAGTATTTACTAGTGCCAGGGTTTGTTCCTTTAGACTTGCTTTATCTAATTCATCAGAGTGTTTGAAGACTTTCTATGTTCTTGCCAAAGGTTTGTCTTATTAGAAGGCAGGCGGCAGAGAAAGGAAATGGAAAAGAAAAGGCCCAACTCTGAATCCTGAATTTATTTCTTAAAGGTTTAGTTATTTGTACTATATTGATTTATAGTAGGCATATATTTTAATGGAGGAAAGCCATGGTAATTAGATTGGTATAAAATTTCCAAATCTAAAATGCTCAGGGGTTTTTTTTTTTTTCATTTTTTTTTTCCTTTTGCACTACAACTATGCCTTCCCATACTTCAAATTGATGCCAAGAAATAATTTGTTCTTTTCAGACTTGATCTGCTGGTAGCCCCCTCAGTATTTAGTTTTAGTTTCCTATTTCTATTTCCTCATGTTATTAGGGCATTTTGTAATATTAGCTGAACAGTTGCATTCCTGTATCAAAGATGAAGGGGAAACAATTTAGTAATTTGTTTGTGACTGGCTGATCCATATGCTGCTGATTTTCTACATTTTGTATTTTAAGCCACGGATTATCTTGTACTTGTTTCTGTTTCTTTGTGCTTCTAGGTGGTAGAACCAGGCAAATTGCATGGAAGCACATAGTAGGGATGGGAAAGATCATTTTAAAAACACACTAGGAAGAATCAATGTGCTGGTTTATAGTTAATAAGCAGAAGTTTGTTTTTATGTGCTTTTTCCTAAAGATGGACAATATTGAAATGTTTCTGTTTGTCTTGCTTTTTCATTCTGAACCATGAGTACATTACCCTTAAGGTTTTCCCCATTGTGTGTGTTTCAGGGATTATAAATTAACTCATTTGCTATTGAAAGTCTTCTTCATCTGTTGATTATGCTTGATACATTATTTCTTTAAAAAAATTGTTTTGGTTCTTTAAAAGTAAGTATGAAAAGATGTTACTTCTACTGAGGCTATTTCAGAAGTTTGGGACATGGGCATGAAGGGATTAGATTACTTCTTGTGGTCTTTACCAGTGTTATCTGAAAAGTTACTGGAAAATGCCAGTGCCAAAGGTCATGATATCTAATAGTTGTTGCTAAATTTGTATGTGGCTTATGTCTTTTAACTGCTGTAAGCAAGTTCTACTACAAAGTTTATGGCTTAACTTTGTTTCTAAATAATACTGTTCCATCTATTTTTTGTTTGATTTTGCTTTCATAATTGGATTTCACAAAACAGAATAAATGAGATTATTGTTGTTAGATGCCATCAAGTGGGATCCAATTTATAGGGACCCTATGTACTACAGAACGAAACACTCCTCGATTCTGTGCCAGGCACATGATCTTTTTTTATGTTTAAGCCTATTGTTGCAGACACTGTCAATCCATCTAGTTGAGGGTCTTTCTTTTTCTTATTGACCTGCCAATGTCCCAAACATGATGTCCTTCTCTAGGGATTGGTCCCTCCTGACTACATGTCCAAAATATGTAAGATGCACTCTAGCCATCCTTGCTTCCAAGGAACACTTTGGTTGTACTACTTCTAGGACAGATCTGAATATTCAGTATTCATCTCCGACACCCAAACAACTAAGTTAGGGCTACATTTTAGGATAATCCAGGCATATTAACTGCTCATTGATTCCTAGAACATGGTTATTTTATCCTTCTTGAGTTAGATATCCTGACTACCCTAATAGCCAAATGAAATAGATATGAGCAGCTTGAAGTCATTTATATTTTTAAACTGACAAGCTCTCTTTAAAAAAAAAAAAAAAAAAAAGCCATGACAGGCATATTCAGTCAACTAGTTGCACAAGAAATCAACTGTATTCTTTTGTGGTGGTTCCTGTCCCTTTAAGATACTGCTATGAGCATATATTTTGGGGTTAGCAGGTGTGATATAGCCATAGGGATTGGAAAAAATAAAAAGCAAGTGTGAGAGAGAAGAAACAGTTTATTTTAGCCATTGACATAAAATGACCACAGGCCTCCCTTAATTCAGCTGTCTTCTCTCAGAAAGTATCTGCCAATCACAGCCATTCTAGAGGCTGGTATTTTCCTGATTTCAGTAGACAAGAAAAATCTGACCCTTGATATGCATTAATTGGTTACTGTTTTATTTATGGAACTGGGGCCTTAAATATAAGTAGGCTTGTTCCATGTTTCTCCAGAGTGCTATGTATTGAGTTGTGTACAGGTGATTTATCTATTATGTTTTACGTTTTTTCTAATTTTCTAAGATGGTTCCAAACGATAGGCTGCCTTCCTTTAAGAATGATAGTGATGTCCTCGAAAGCCGTCCGTGGCCTTCAAGCACATTTTGATGCATTCCCAGAGAACTATCTGTCTCTCTGGCCCTGGCTTGTGCTTGCTTGGTATTCCCAGTAAAGAGCTTCCTTCTTAAAATATAGGCAGAGTTACATTCTAAGTACAAATGGATGGATTCTGAAAGATGGTAAACTGTTAAAACATGCTTGGTGATGAGACAGGGCCAGGCCAGCGTGAAAAACCTTTTAAGTCAGTTCTTCAGTTAAGCTAGTTTATATTTACAAGGAACAGAATAGAAGGAAAATGATTATTTATATGGTAGTTCTAAAAAATTAAGCAGAGGACACAATGAAATGGAATAAAATGTGATTTTACTTATGTTTAATATAGTTGTTTGAACCAATGCTACTGTATGTAAGGAAATAGAAGCCTTTGTGGTGATCAGCATTTCTGAGAGTGGTGCAGAGGTTGGAGGTGGTGGTAATGGTTCATTTGTCTGAAGTCATTTCACATTATTGCTTTTTATTTTTATTTTTTTTGGCAGTACTTGAGGGCTGACCTTAGGGCCTCATAAATACTTTGTGAGGTTTGCACTCCCAGCCCGTTTTAATTTTTTTATTTTGAGACGTGGTCTCATAGGTTGTGCAGGCTGCCTCTGGCTTCAAACTCGATATTCTCTTGCCTCAGCCTCCTGTGTCGCTGAGATTGGAGGGGTCTGCCACCATGTCTGACAAAATAATTATTATTATTTTTCTTTTTGTAAAGCTAGGGCTAGAACCCAGGGCCTTGGGCATACTAGGCAAGTACTTTACCACTGAGCTATAAATCCCAGTCTTGTATGGCTTTTCTTAATACAAACGTATTTTAATATTTATGTTACTTTTATCAGTGACGAATAGTGCCCACTTTTTTTCTTTAAGGTCAGTTTCGTAAGATATGGGTAATGCCAAGGTCATCATAGCGTAAGGAGATATATATATATTTGTTTGGAGCAGGGCAGCCTAAATCTTCAATTCTATTGAAGTAGTTGATGAGGGACAGAAAGTGAATGACTGATTTCTTCTATGTCTACCTGTAGGGAAGGGGTGGCTACAAATGGCATCCACATTCCACACCCTGTTTCCTTAAGCATGTTAGGAATTCCCCCCTCCTTTTAATTCCTCAATGTTAGGTAGGTGTCCAAGTCTCTTTAAAGCCATCTTGATTTTTCTTCTCCCCAGTCTAGGAAGCTTAGTTGTGAGATTTAAGCATTCTGAAACTTAAATTTTCTCTCTTTTTTTTCTTTTTTCTCTCTCCTTCCTTCCTTATCTCTCTCTCTCTTTTTCTTTCTTCTTCCTCCTTCCTTCCTGAGTGCAAAGTTTATTTTACTATTTAAAAAAAATTCCTAATTAGTGTACAATATAATGGGTTCCATAATGGCATTTTTCATAAATTTTATTATGTACTTTTACCACCTCTTTATCCTTCCTTGTTTCTCTTCCCCTTTGTACTTTCCCCTCCCCTTCCAGATAGTCCCCCTTTTATTTTCAAGTTTCATGCATATATGTTTTGTTTTGCTCTGTTTTCCAATCTAGTATCCTCACATGAGAGAGAGCCTGTGGTATTTGTCTTTCTAAATCTTTCACTCAATATGATAATCTCCAGTTCTGTCCATTTCCTGCAAATGACATGATTTCATTCTTCTTTATGGCTGACTAAAATTCTTTAGTGTATATATACTACATTTTCTTACTCATTCATCTGTTGGTGAACATCTAGGCTGATTCCATGTCTTGGCTATAGTGAGCTGTGCTGCAATGAACATGGAAGTGCAGGTGTTTCTATGGTATCTTGACTTAGAATTCTTTGGGTATATACTCATGAGTGGTGTAGCTGGATCATACGGTAGCTCTATTTTTAGTTTTCTGAGGAACCTCCATACTGATTTCCATAATGGGTGTACTAATTTATATTCCCACTAGCTTTGTATAAAGGTTCCTTTTTCTCCACATCCTCACCAGCATTTGTTTGTGTGGCTGATGCTTGCCATCCTGTCTGGGATAAGATGGAATCTTAATGTAGTTTTGATTTGCATTTCCCTAATGGCTAATGATGTTGAACATTATTTTTATATGCTTATTGGCCGTTAGAACTTTTGAGAACTGTCTAACTCATTTGCACTTTTATTTATTGGATTATTTATTTTTTGGTGTTTTAATTTCTTGAGTTCTTTATATATTATAGATATTAATCCCCTGTTGGATCTCTCGTTGGCAAAGATTTTCTCCCTTCTGTAGGCTTTCTCTTCATTCTGTTGTTTCTTTTACTGTGCAGAAATTTTTTAATTTTGTCCAATCCCATTTGTCCATTCTTGCTACATTTTCCTGGGCTATCAGAGTCCTTTTTAGAAAGTTCTTGCCTATTTCTATATCTTGGAGTGTTTTCCCTCTTTTTTCCTCTAGCATTTTCAACATTTCAGGTTTTACCTTAAGATCTTTAATCCTTTTTGAATTGATTTTCATACAGGGAGCGAGGTAGTGATCTTGTTTCATTCTTCTACATTGTTGTTGTTGTTAGGTGCCCTCGAGTCCGTATCCGACTCATAGCGACCCTCATAGGGTTTTCAATGGCTGTTTCGGGATTGCCTTGGGAGTGGATTGCCAGGCCCTTCTCCCATTTTTGCGGTGCTGGGAATTGAACTCAGGACCTCAGAGACTGCAGCACAGTGCTCTACCCACTGAGCTAAATCCCAGCCCTTCTACATTGGAGGTCCAGTTTTCTCAGCAGCATTTGCTGACAGACTATCTTCTTCAATGGAATTTTTTGGCACCTTTGTTGAAAATCAGGTGGCTGTAGCTACTTAGGTTTATTTCTGGTGTTATCTATTCTATTCTGTTGGTCTACATGCCTGTTTTTGCCAGTACTGTGCTGTTTTTGTTACTATGGCTATGTGGATAGTTTGATGACAGGTATTGTGATGCCTTACTGTATTGCTTTTTATAGTCAGGATTACTTCTGTAATTTGGGATTTTTTGTGCTTCCATATGAGCTTTAGAGATTTTTTTTTAAATCTATTTCTGTGGAGAATACCATTGGAATTTTGATGGGGATTGCATTGAATCTGTAGATCATTTTTTGGGAAATACGGCCATTTTTACAATATTAGGTCTGCTTATCCATGAGCCGGGGAGTTCTATCTTGTAGTGTCTTCTTCAGTTTCTTTCTTCAGGGTTTGTAGAGGTCTCTTACCTCCTTTGTTAGGTTTATTCCTAGGTGTTTTATTTTACCTTATTTTACTTTTTGAGGCTATTGTCAATGGGATTTTTTTTTCTTGATTTTTTTCTCAGCGTGTTTGTTAGGTGTGGAGATTTTTGAGAGCAGGTGGATTGTTATTCACTATGGGGTAGAAGTTGGTTTCATAATGAGGATGTTTTATCCAGTCTAAGATAAGGTGAAAGAAGTTCATTTCTTGAGGGAGCCTCCTTTTTCTAATTCCAAGTTGATGGGAGAATGGAGCAGGCAATGAAGGGAATTTGCCACAGAAGATAGGGCTGTAAGGTACTTTTAGAGCAGGTAAATGTTCATGAGGAGGAAAAGCTGAGAGCATTAAAATCAGGGCTGCAGGAGGGCCCATCCCTCAGGTAGCCATGATGAATGGGAATGGCCAGGGAGAATGGACCAGGGAAAGGGTGACAGTTAAAGGGTTTAACTTCAGACTGCTCTAGTGTTTTTCATGATAGGCCAAAGGCAGTTTTTAAAACTTTTCTTTTTTAACTTAACATTCATTTTGTACCTTCTTTGTCCTAACTGGGAAAATTGATATGATGATGTGGGCTTCTTTTTAACCCCAGTGGTACAGTTGATGTAATGAAGATTTATTTTGGTCTGAGGTGGGCCCTCTCATATAACAAATGCTAGGTTTGTTCCTTCTGTTACCCACTCTAGAGGTGTGGTGGGTTTTTTGTGAGCTGACTCTGAGGTGAAGTCTGAGAACCACTGCGCACTTTCTCAAAGCCCAGATGTGAAAGACTTTTTCTGTTTTCTTTTCTGTTCTCTTCTCTTTTCTTTTCTCCTTCTTCCCTTCCTACCTCTCTCCCTGTCTGCCTCCCTGCTGCCCTTTCTTCCTTCTGTCTGTCTGTCTGTCTGTCTGTCTTGCACCAAACATAGGCAGGGAGTGGGCTTCAGGGTATAGAAATCAAGATCTCTTTTCCATGTGAGAAGTGATCATATTAGAATCAGGGAACTGATGATTCTCACTGGTGAACATCCATCCAAAACCACACGACAAAGAGGCCCAGTATCCTGTGGGGCAGTTCTTGTAGACGGCCTGCACCCAGCACTTCAGTCTACTTAGTCACAAGTCACAACCTAGCAACCATAGGCACTTTCTTAAATTTGCTGGTCCTTATTTTTCACTTTCTGTGAAAATGGGGATAGCAAGGGCATATTCCTCTTAAGATTGTTAAACAGAAAAGAGATTCATGGGTAATCAAAATCCACAGGGATTTTAAGAACATGGTTTTAAAATTTTTTTAGTTTCTACCTCTCAATATATTACTTGTCAGGATTCTAATAAAGCAGTGCTTTTTATTGGTAGTACCAAAGACACAAAGGTTTTTAAGTCAGTAGCAAAAGATAGCCTGCAGCGGTAGCCCTGTGGCATCCAATCCCATCAGATCTCTGAAGCTAAGCAGGGTCAGGCCTGGTTAGTACCTGGATGGGAGACCGCCTGGGAACACCAGAAGCTGTAGGCTTGGGAGAAGGACCTGGCAACCCCGTCCCAAAAATCAATCTGCCATTGAAAATGCACAGCAGAGAAGCACTGACAATAGTGTTTCCCCTGTTGTACAGAGGGTCGCTATGAGTCGGATACTGACTGGACGGCACCTAACATCAACAACAAGCAAAGGATAAGATTGGAAAAGAGGCAAAAATAGAATGATCAAATCTAGTCAAAGTAATATCTACTTTAGGATTTATTTTAATGGACCTCCAAATGAAACAACATTCAGCTTCCTGAATGTGTCTATTATATGAGAGTGACAGTGTTTTATTGAAATTGTTACTGTGCATAGGTTATGAGAGTTTTGAGAACTCTAATTTCTTCATGGTAAGGATAATGTTACTTCACGCCCAAACTATTATCTCTTCTAAGTACTCAGTCAGGATGTACAGGTCAGTGATCACAGTATGTCTCTACCATCATTTATGTTGTTAGCTGCTGTCCAGTTGTGTTTGACTCATAGCGACCCTCATAGGGTTTTCAATGGCTGATTGTTTTTTCAGGATTTCCTTGGGAGTGGGTTGCCCTGGCCTTCTCCCATTTTTGCCGTGCTGGGAATCGAGCTTGGGACCTCAGAGACTGCAGAGTGGTGCTCTACCAACCGAGCTAAATCCTAGCCCATCATCATTTATCCTTCTCCCCAACTCCTGATATAGGATGTTAACGTTTGAAATAGACCTAGACTTACTAGGCATGATGATAAAAACAAAACAAAACAAAACATATAACACTGGATTTCTTAAAAACAGCTGAAGTTTTCATTGGTATAATTTTGCTTATTAATGACTGGACAGAGAAACTGGCAGAGGTAGAGAAATTTGAAGTTCAAATGAACCTTTATCCTTCTGCCTCAGCCTCCTGAGTTGCTGGGATTACAGGTGTGTACCACCAGGCCCGCTTTTTATTTATTTATTCTTTTCTTTTTTTGAGCTTAACTGGAACTGTGTATCCCTTGACCAATATCACTTTACCCCCCAGCTATGGGTCCTGGTAACTACTATTCTGTTTCTATGAGTTTGACTATTTTAGATCCCACAAATATGTTAGATCATAACAGAATTTGTCTTTTCTATGTTGGATTTATTTCACTTAGTATAATGTCCTCCAGATCTATCCAGTTTGTCACAAACGGCAGGATTTCCTTCCTTTGTAAGGCAGAATAATATTATGTATATAGGGCTAGGGTTTGACTCAGTTGGTAGAATGCTGCTCTGCACTCTCTGAGGCGCCCTGAGTTTGATCACTAACATCCATTTTTGCATCCGACTCCTGAAACAACCCTGAAAACAATCAGCCATTGAAAACCTTCTGAATATCAGAGAAGCACTGACATAGTGCCAGGCAAAGTGTTGGGCAGTGTTTTATTCTTTTGTACATAGGTCACTATGAATCAGACAGCACCTAACAACAACTGTGTATGTAGCACATTTGTTTATCCTTCATATGTTGATGGACTTTAGGTTGTTTTGACATCTTGGTTATTATGAATAAATTGTGTTCTAGAACTACAGTGTTAGATACCATATGAAACATGTATTTGAAGGTAGAGAAAGAACTTGTGGCTTAGTAATAGGTTTTTCATTCTACCTGCCTGATTGGAGAGCCATTAGCATCAGTATAATGTCAGATAGGAGAGTAAAACGTCTCTGCACCATGGTTTTCTGGGTTTGCATTTGATGATCTGTCCTTTTGCAGTTTTTCATTTTGTTTTTGCTTGGTTGATTTTGGCTTTTGAGAGAGAGAGTCTTGCAATTAGCCCAAGTTAGCCTTGAACTTGCCATCTTCCTGCCTCCACTTCCCAAGTGCATACAGTATCATGCCTGGTTCCTTTGCAGTTTTATCTGTATGGATTTATTTTTCTATAACTGGGGCCTCATCCATCATATATGTATGGACTATATACAAAGTAGATGAATTTAAAATCTTCTGTTGCCAAGCATATTTCATAGTTGTATGCTAACTAGACTAAGCTAATTGGTGTGATAAGCAACTCCCAAAGCTCAGTGGCTTATCATAATGAAGGTTCATTTCTTGCTCACCTTATAGTTCAATGTGTGTAAGTTGGGTACCTTTTTCTTCCTGTCATTCAGGGACCTATGTCCCTTTATTCTAGTGGCTCTACCATACTATAAAGCTTTGCTGCCTCCCTGGATCATTTCCAGGGCAATGCAATCCAGCAGTATTCTCTGGAAGAAGAGAAACAGTTTTGTTAAGCATCCAGCTATTATATATGCATCCTGAATTTTGTTTCTAATCTAGTTGACAAATGAGCTGTATTTCTTTTGATGAGAGTTTTATTGTTAGAGTTTATGCCAAAGACTATCATTCATTTGCTTCTCTTATTTAGAACCCTTGCATGGATTCCTGGAAGGACTGTTTCTCCTAGAAATACAACCAAATGTGTTGGGAATGTGCCTGATATCTAAAGTTTGATGAGGATTCTGAATACTCTGTATTTTAGATAAGGCCAGTTGAAACTATTCTTAACCACTCTATATGGTTAACTGTTTATTCCGAGGCATGTTTCATCAAAGCACCAAAATTATGCAGACAGAGCTGGAAATGTTCTCTGAAGAGCATCCTATCATCTTCCTTCTAATTTTGGTTTTTCCTTAACACTTAGCCCCCAAAAGGGGCCATGGCAATATCTTTGAGTTAAAACTCACATCAGGCCTTCGAGGAGTTTGTGATGCTATTTTGTTGCTGGCATACAAAATCGGTGAGGTTAACTATACTTCTATAGGTCACCCAGTGAGTCAACGACTGAGCTATGATTAGCGTTGACAGCTGGTGAGCTGCTAGGCTGTTGCTAACTGAGCAACATTGACATTCATTTTGATTTGACTTTACATTTCATTTTCAACTATTTATTCATTTTAAGGCCTCTTTAAGAGACTTTCTGGGATATTGTGGGACCGAGGAAACTTTCTATAAATGCATTGGGGACAGTCCTTTAGCGTCCCTCTTTCCTGTCTCCATCTCCTGGCTTAATAGTTCAATTATTTTTGTGTTAGGAAAGCATCTTCTAGGCAGTTTTGTAAGTTATGAGGAAAGTAGATTCTTTAAGTTGAAGTTAGGTGGTCTGAATATTTTTTTGAAGGAAAATTGGAGTTTATTAAAAAATTTCAATACAGATTTAAGAATACGAATTAAGAAGAGTGAGAGGAAAAAGAGGGGAAGATCTTAGTTTTACCTTATTTGTTATTTTTCAACAAAGACTTTCTTTAATCTAATTATGTGATATTGTTGTTAGGTGCCATTGAGTCAGGTCTGACTCATAGTGATGCTCATAGTGTTTTCAATGGCTGATTGTTTTGGGATTGCTTTGAGAGTGGATTGCCACATCCTTCTCCAAAATTATATGATAGTGAGTGCAAATTAGATAAGTTATATTTCATGAAATAATTCACAGAGTAATATAGAGAATGCATTACAAATTTGACTACAAACTATTTTGAACATAAAGTATTTCTGAGGGCCCTCTGGATTATAAAGTTTGACTCAGTGGGCCACATTTAATTACTTGGGAGGGATGAGGGACAGATGAACCTTCTTTTAGTTCTGGATGTGCTTTCACATGGGAGCATTAGGGAGATTTTTAAGGCACAGTGCTGTTTGATGGACTTCTTACTGTCAACTGCCCAGTGTGGCCAGCTGCAGGAGAGGCAGATGCTGGAGGACTTCACTGATTACTGATTTCAGTGACTGTATCAACAATTCTACATTGCTGTTGCCAGAGTGCTTGGCTGATATAGGGACCCAAGTAAGCCTTTTATGTGGGCAGAGATGTCCAAGCAGAGCTGAGAACATAGGATTTGGAGTCAACATAGGATTGGGATCAAATTCTGATTCTTTTATTTACTTGCCCAAGGATAAGTAAACTTGATTTCCTCTCTGGTCAAAGGATGCCACCTTTCCGTAGCAATTATGAGACCTAAGGACCCAATCTGTTAGGATGTGTGCTAGCAGTTGCTAGGCAAATAATAGTTATGTCTCTTCTCTACTCTGGCATTTCCATTCCCAGGCTTAATGTCTAGGTCCTCCAGCTCTCAGCAAGCTGTTAGAATTGAAGAGCGATATCAAGTTTTTTGTTGTTGTTGTTAGGTGCCTTTGAGTCAGGTCTGACTCATAGTGACCCTGTATACAGCAGGACGAAACACCCTGATTCTGCGGCAGGCACATGATTTTTTTTTTTTAACTGTTTAAGCCCATTGTTGCAGACAATGCATCAATCCATCTAATTGAGCGTTTTCTTTTGTTGTTGTTGGCCTACCATGCTCCCAAACATGTGGTCCTTCTCCAGGAATTGGTTCCTCCTGAGTACATGTCCAAAATATGTAAGACACAGTCTAGCTATCCTTGCTTCCAAGGAGCACTCTGGTTGCACTTCTTCTAGGACGGATCTGTTGGTTCTTACTGTAGTCTATGGTAGACTCAACATTTGTCTCTAGCACCATAATTCAAAAGCATCAGTTTTTCTCCTATCTGCCATATTCAATGTCTAGCTTTTCATAACCATCTGATGCAACTGAAAGTACCATGGCATGAGTCAGGCACACCTTCATCTTCAATGTGACATCTTTACTTTTCACCACGTTAAAGAGTTTTTTTCCAGTACTGGGGGATGGACCCTGGGCCTTGCGTTTGCATGCTCTGCAAGTGCTGGACTACTAAGCTGCACCCCCAGGCCAATTTTTTTTTACTTTTTTGAGACAGGGTCTTGCTAAGTTACGCATACTGCCTCTGGTCTTGAACTTGCGATCTTCCTGCCTCTGCCTCCCAAGCCACTGGGATTATAGGCATGTGCCACTGCGCCCGGCTAAAGAGGTCTTTTGTAGCATCTTTTCCCAATGCAATGTGTCTTTTTATTTCCTGATCGCTCCTTTGACAGCTGTTGATTATAAAACCAAGTAAAGCAAAATCTTAGACAATCTCAACCTTTTTTCCATTTATCATAAAGTTGCTTAATGATCCAGTTGTAAGGATTTTTGTTTTGTTGATGTAGAGGCAATTCATACTGAAGGCTGTGTTATTTGATGTACATCGATAAATGTTTCTAATCTTCTTCACTTCTAGCAAGTAGAGTTGTGTCATCTGCCTAACGCAAGCTGAAATGAGTCTTTTCTCAATCCTGATGCCATGTTTTTCTTCATAAAGTCCAGTTTCTTGGATTATTTCCTCAGCACAGAGATTGAAGATGTACAGTGAAAGGATACAGCCCTGACACACACCTTTCTTAACTTTAAACCAGGCTGAATTTCCTTGTTCTGTTTGAAGGGGTGCCTCTTGGTCCATGTACAGATTCCTCATGAGTACAATTAGGTGCTCTGGTGTTTCCATTCTTCACAATGTTATCCATAATTTTTTATGATTCACACAGTCAAATGCCTTTGCATAGTTGATAAAACATAGACATCTATCTGATTGGTATTCTCTGCTTTTGGCTAATATACATCTGACATCAGCAATGATATTGCTGGTTCCACATACTCTTCTGAATCCAGCTTAATTTTCCCGCACTTCCCTCTCTATATACTGATGCAGTTGCTTTTAAATGATCTTTAGCAAAATTTTGCTTGCATGTGATATTAATGATATTGTTTGATAGTTTCCATATTTGGCTGGATCCCCTTCTTGGGAATAGGCACAAATATGGATCTCTTCCATTCAGTTGGCCAGGTAGCTGTTTTCCAAATCTCTTGGCATAGACAAATGAGCACTTCAAGTGCTGCATCTGTTTGTTGAAGCATTTCATTTGGTATTCCATCAATTCCTGGAGCTTTGTGTTTTGCCAATTCCTTCAAGGTATCTTCCACTTTGTCATTCAGTACCATTGGTCCTTGATCATATACTGCCTCTTGAAATGGTTGGTCATCCACCAATGCTTTTTGATATAATGGTTCTATGTATTCCTTCCATCTTCTTTGGGTGTTTCTCACGTCGTTTAATATTTTACTATAGAATCCTTCCCTATTGCCGTTCGAGGCTTGAATTTTGTCGTTAGTTCCTTAAACTTGAGAAAAACAGCATGTTCTTCCATTTTGGCTTTCTATTTCAGCTCTTTGCACATGTTATTATATTTGATTTTGTCTTCTTGATCTGCCCTTTGAAATCTTCTGTTTAGTTCCCTATCTCCATCATGTCTTCCTTTTACTTTAGCTACTAAGGGCAAGTTTCAGAGTCTCTTTTGATGTGCAATTTGGTGTTTTCTTTTTTTCCTGTCTTCTTAGTAACCTTTTGCTTTCCTTATGAATGATATCTTTGATGTCATGTCACAACTGGTCTGGTCTTCTATCATTAGTGTCTAACGCATCAAACCTCTTCTTGAGGTGGTCTCTGAACTCAGGTGGGATGTACTCAAAGTCATCCCTTGGCTCTTGTACGCTTGTTCTAATCTTGTTCAGTTTCAGTTTGAACCTGCATATGAAGAGTTGATGTTATGACACACAAACAATACCAGGTCTTGTTCTGACATTTGATATTAAGCTTTTCTGTTGTCTCTTTCCACAAGTGTAGTTTAGTTTGGTTCCTGTATGTTCCATTTGGTGAATTCCATGTGTACAGTCACTGTTTAGATAGGGGAAAAATGTATTTGCAATGAAAAGTCATTGGACTGACAAAATTCAGTCATGTGATCTCCAGCATAATTTTTGTCACCAAGGCCATATTTTCCAATTACTTAGCCTTCTTGTTTGTTTCCAACTTTTGCATTCCTATTGCCAGTGATTATTAATAGATCCTGATTGCATATTTGATCTATTTCAGATTGGAGGAGCTGGTAAAAATCTTCCTTATCTTCATATGTAGCCTTAGTGGTGGGTGCATAAATTTGAATAATAGTCATTTTAACTGGCCTTCCTTGTAGGCTTATGGATATTATTCTATCACTGACAGCATTGTACTTTAGGACAGATCTTGGGATGTCATTTTTGATGATGAATGCAATCCCATTCTTTTTAATTTGTGATTCCCAGCGTAGTAGACCACATGATTTTCTGATTCAAAATGGCCCATGCTAGTCCATTTTAGCTCACTGATGCCTAGAATGTAGGTTTATTTGCTCCATTTCCCTTTTGATGATTTCAAATTTTCCTAGATTCACACTATGTACATTCTACATTCCAATTATTATTGGATGTTTACAGTTGTTCCTCCTCATTTTGAGTCATGCCACATCAGCAAATGGAGGTCCCTGGGACTTTATTCCATTTCTGTCATTATGGTAGTCTCTACTTTGAGGAGGCAAGTCTTCTCTAATCGTCTTTTGAATGCCTTCTAACCTGGGGGGATCATTTTCTGGCACTATATCTGACAGTATTTCTCTGCTGTTCATGGGGTTTTCAATGACTAGTTATTTTAGGACTGGGCTGGCAGGTCCTGCTCCCTAATCTGGCTTAGTCTGGAAGCTCAGCTGAAACCTGTCTAGCATGGGTGACCCTGCTGGTATCTGTAATACCAGTAGCAAACATTTCAGCATCACAGCAATACCCAAGCCCCCACAGTATGAGAAACTGACATATTTTGAGGATATCAGGTTTATGTACCTCCAAACACTTGTTCTTCTCATTCTTTGTTTTAAAATGTTTATTTGAAAACCAATAAAACTTATCCCAAAAACTTCCGATCATATAGTCCGTTACGATCTTAATTTATTTGAAGTATATTTAGAAAAAGCCAAGATTTTTCCCCATTTTTCAACTATCATGAAGTTTGATAATTTAGTTATTTGGATATATTCTGATTGCAAAGAACTTCTGTGGGCTTTCAACAAGGAATTGTAGCCACTTACTCCTTGATAACACCTTCAAGGTGAATGAGAGCTCCATTCTCAGCTACTTTGGAAAGATGGTGTTCTTTGTTTTCTCTTGTCTGGTTCTCAGTGGAGATGAGCATCCATTCATTATTAACTAGCCTCTGAGTAATCATGAGTTCCTCACCGAATATATTTACACTGAAAAATGTTGCATACTATTAGGCAAGCACAAGAGAACCATCAGTGTTTAGAATCACACAATAATTCAAGAGGTGAATGAAGACCACTGAAACATCTTAAGATTTACTGCATGGAGATGCTTGTTGTGTTTTCCTTACAGAAATACACAAATATGGTTAGTCTTCTTCAGTGGCAATGAAACAGGAAGCGATTTCTCTTAAATCTAACCAACTCTATTGATTGAATAACATAATATGGGAAAGAGTGAGGATGATAGTTGCAGCCTGAAATGATTTGCATGAAACCCTACTTTATACTCCAATTATTACTGTACATGATTACAGGACAACCTGGCTGTTAATTGCCTGTGGTCTTTAAATATGCACTTCTTTCAGAAATAGACACTAATTATTAGATCTTGTTTTCGGCCTCACCCGAAGTTGCAAATGTCTAGGAATTTTTTTTTTTTTTAATTTGCAAGTCTAATGGTGCACAGACATAGTAAAACTGATGTCATTCAGAGTCCTCTTCTGGGTGAATGTTCTCTGGGTTGTAAACTCTGAAAGATTATGAACTTGGCTTTTATTTCTATGTAGATGGTCATGCAATTCTCTTGACAAAAGCTGTCTGCTATTAGAATGATTGAGAAATTTTATCTTTCTAAAATGTAGATGAAAATTGGTTTAGAAGTTAAAAAAAAAACCTACTTCCTTTACCATCCAGATAGATAGATATTATTCTGATGCCATTAAGATAAATTTTCTGTTTGTTTGAGGTCTGTGATTTGGAATGAGGCTTGGAGAAGGCCAAGTTTTCTTTGTGTCTTGGGCTCCCATTCTGGCTTCAGTGGCTGAGTTAAGTTGTTAATCTTGAATCTGGTGTGCTCGGCTTGTTCCTGTTTTTTTTTTTTTTTTTTTTTTTTTTTCCCCAGTACTGGGGGTTATACCCAGGGCCTGCATGCTTTGCAAGTGCTGGACCACTGAGCTGCGCCCCCAGCCCATTTTTTTTACTTTTTGAGACAGGGTCTTGCTAAGTTACTCACACTACCTCTGGTCTCGAACTTGTGATCCTCCCGCCTCTGCCTCCTGAGCCGCTGGGATTACAGGCCTGAGCCGCTGTGCCCAGCGAGGCTTGTTCCTGTGTTTAGGACAGGGATGGCAAACTTCATGCGCCCACAGGGGACAGACCTGGGAGGTAAAAGCCTGATGCTTTTACCTGGGCTAACAAGAGTCCCAAGCCCTGCCTGAGGGCCATAGCTGTTGCTACTCATTTCAATGGGTTAACTTCACATAGGAATCCTGATTTTTATGTTTAATATAACAATTTTTAAATATTGGGTGTGTAACTCACTTGTTAAGGAAGTAGTAGCTGACGGAAGAAAACATGCTTGTATGTCTTCCGGTTTTAGCATATGCTGTTCCCACTTCTTTTCTGATTTCTGTCATCCAGCTAATGCCATCTAAATCTTTTGTGATTTAGCTGTCATTTCTAGAAATCTGTAGGTCTGGATAAGAGATGCCTCCTGTGACTCTTTTAGCCTTTTTCTCTATTTTTTTTTATTGTGTTTTAGTTTTTCTTATTTTATCTTATTTTTGGCAGTACTTGTGGGTTGAACCCAGGGCCTTGAATGTACTTTGCAAGTGCTCTACCAGCGGGCTTCACCTCTAGCCCATTTTTAATTTTTAATTTTGAATCAGGGTCTTGCTAAGTTAGTCATGCTGCCTCTGGCCTCAAATGCTCTATCCTCCTTCCTTCCCCTCTTGAGCCCCTGGGATTATAGGCATGCACCTGGCCTTTTCTTTGTCTTAAACCCCCTGGGATGTAATGTTATAATTGAATCTTCATCTTTTTGTTTTTGTCCCCTAATGTATAGAATCCTTGGGGGTCTCTAAAAACATTGAATGAGTCAGTGGAGCTGAGTTAAGTGTTCTGCAGAGCACTTGAGGGTTTTGGTCTTTCAGGTAATTTAGGGCTTGTGGCATTCCAAGTCTTCTCCCAGAACTCTTGGATCAGTCCTTCAACAGAGCCTACCTCCCAGATTCCTCTTCGATTAAACTGCCTTAGAAGAAAGAGGCTGAGGAAAGAGCAGATCTGGGAAGATTTGGAGCACAACGACCCTTTTCTTAAAGTGTACTGTTACTTACCACTACTGTTTTATTATTCCCATGGCCTTTCTCTTCTTTATTTTACAGAAATCAACATATTCTAGAGAAGGTAGAGTGCAGATGTGTTTTTGTGACTCAAAGCCATATGAAGCCAAATGAGTCTTTCTCCTGTCATAATTATAAGTAGGGCCTTAGGCTGTGTTTACTGCCTCTAAAATAAATGTGGTGCTTAGCTTCTCAGTTGCAACACTTTCCAGCTTTTATGAAAGAAATAAACAAAAATAAAATGTTATTTTAAAAGTAGTGTCAGAAATTAAATAAATTACCCTCAATAGTGTTGTATATTTAAAAAAAAAATTGGAGGAACTGTTCAGTAAAACCTCTACAACAAAACTATACCAAAAAAGAAAAAAAAGCTCTCTGCATTTGGCAATGGTTATAGCTCATCCTGTTATAACTATTTAGTCTGCTTTTTTATTTTTTCTCAAATTATATATACAGTATGGTGTAGTAGTATGAGACAGTCTCTGTTGCCAGGATGTATAGGTTCAATTCCAGTTCTACCTTGAACTGGCTATATAATTGTTGGACAATTACCAACCCTATATCTATAAAGTAGAGATTATAATAATACCTGACTCATAGGGTTATTATGAGGATTAAGTGAATAGAAAAAAGCAAAAACCTTAAAAATGTGCCTGGCACATAGTTTGCTCATTATTTGCTTATTATTTTTAAGTCAGATTTACTGAAGTATCATTTGGGGTACAACTTTAAATGTAGCAAAATTAACCCTTTATAATACATACAGGTATGTAATCACTACCATGGTCAAATTGTAGAGCATTTCCACTATTCTCTCTCACATGTTCCCTCTTGCCCTCCCTAGTCAGTCTTTCCCCAGCCCCTGACAGTCACTGATTTGTTTTCTGAAACTTTCCTTTTGCTATACGGGATATTGTTTATACAGAAGCATCAGACTCCCATGTGTAGACTTCTGAGTGTGGCTTCTTTTAGTTAGCACAGAGATTGCTAGATTTTTCTGTAAAGATCAGGAGAATAGGCTTGCAGGTTATGCTGCCTGTTTTGTAACTATTCAATTATGCTGTTAGAGCCATGGACAGTGCACAGTTGTATTGATTGAGTATGACTATATTCCAATAAAACTTTGTTTACAAAAACAGGTGGCAGCCAGATTTGGGCTGAAGATCATAATTTGTAGAGCACTGATTTAGCATAATGCATTTGAAGTTCATTCATGTTGCTCATCAGTATTCTTTTTAAAGTTGCTGATTATTATTCCGTTGTAAAGATACATCCTAGTATGAGTTGTCCACCAGGTGAAGGCCATTTTAGTTTTTTTTTTTTTTTTTCTTCCAGTTTTGGACACTTATGAACAAAACCATTGTAAATCTTTGCTGACAGGTTTCTGTCTGGACACAGGTTTTCATTTCCTTTGGGTAATTACCTAGGAGAGTATTTGCTGGATTATATGGCAGGTGTATGTTTACCTTTTTAAGACACTTTTAACCTGTCTCCAGAATGGCTGCATCACTTTGCATTTCCAACAACAATATAAGAAAGGTCCGGTTGTATTGCATGCTCACCAGCACTTGGTATTGTCCCTGTGCCTTTAAAAAACATTTCAGCCATTGTATAAGATTATGAAGTGTCTAACATACCCAATAGTAAAGATGTTTATCTTTAACCAAAATTAATTTTGAAGCTCTTGAAAGGTTTTACATATTTACACATGGAAACAACATTTTTTAGGTTTTAAAATGATTATTCCAACTACATTGCGAAAAATGATTTGGAAGGAAGTAGGGTGAAGACCTTTGGAGAGGATGTCATATTAGCATAAGGGAGAGGAAAGATACTTTACCTTGAAAAGTGGCAGTAAAGATGAAGAAGTGAGTAGATACGAGAAGTTTTCAGGAGGTGGAAATGATATGACTTAGTGATTGGTCAGATAATGTAGATTAAGAGAGTAGAATCTGTCAAGGATGCTTCCAGAATTTCTGACATATGCAACCACATGAATGGCACCCTTACTGAGATGAGGAACACTGAAGGGAAGATAAAGTCATCAGGTCAATTATGAGATACATAAGAAACATCTAAATGGAGGTGCCAATTAGACAGTTTGATATCATGGTTTCAGAGTGAAAACAAAATTTGAAGTCATTATAGTATAAAGAACATTTGATGGTATGGGACAGATGAGATTCTCTAGAGGGAATTCTTAGTGATCTGAGAAGAGAGAATAGGACGTATCTAAGAGAACAGTGGGACTAGGATTTAGCTCAGTTGGTAGAGCGCCACTCTGTAGTCTCTGAGATCCCAAGTTCAATTCCCAGCACTATAAAAATGGGAGAAGGATGAAACAATCCACTCCCTAGGCAATCCTGAAACAGTCAGCCGTTGAAAACCCTAGGAGGGTTGCTATGAGTAAGATACGACTCAACGGCACCTAACAACAACAAGAGGAATTAGTAGTTAATGGTGGGCAATTGAGTGACTTCCAGAGAAAGCTGAGAGAGTGGTACAGAGACCAGAGAGAAAGAGAAAGATAGTTGCTTTGAAGATGAGTTGGGTGAGCAGTCAGTTGCGTGCTCCTGGATGTAGGAGAATAATGGGCATTAGTTTGTCTTGGTGATGATGGTTGTTGGTGATATGCATGTGAAAATCCAGATTCTAGAGAGGAGTAAGGAATAAGACAGCAGAGAAAGAAGGCCTTATGGATCTTTCATGATTCTTCAGGGTGGTTGTTAGTTTATTTTTATTTTTATTTTTATTTTTTTATTGTTAAGAAGAGACAAGTTAGAGCATGATGCTGAGAAAGGTGAGGCAGGAGGTGGGGACAGGAGAAACAGTGTGCTCAGTGTGTGTGGCCCATACACATCATATCTAGCTTAATGGCTAAGGAGAAATTAAATATTTGAGTTTAATTTTCATGGGAGAGCCGAATTGTGAGTTTTTAGTATTACCAAGTTCTAATGAACTATATCATAATATGGTCTTTAAACTTATTTCTCAAGGATTTCTGGAAAACTTGCCACACAGAAAATGTCAGCAATTCTGTTGATGTGTGAAAATGCTCTGGCAGTTTAGTCACTTGTCAGTCCTATGTCCAAGTCCTATCCATCTGTCATGGCTCAGTCCAAACCCTCAAATGAAAGGCTCGCCCTCCCTCATCTGAATGGTCATAGCCTCTTGCTTTTTTTCTGTATTTTGGGATTTGTTCTTTCTACACACTCGTTATATATGCGTGTGCGTGCGTGTGTGTATTTTTTTCTTTTTTTCTTCTCATTAGATGATGAAAGGCAAAGACCATAACTAAAACATCTTCTGTTCTCTGTAGCACCTAGCAGTTCCATTTATTTAGTTTGTTACCTTAAAGGTATGTAAAGGTAAACAGGAGGAAGTAGTCATTAGCAGGAAGTTAGGAGGAGTTATCTGCAGAATCAGAGTTTTGTGGCTTGGCATCTGAAAGTTAATAGCCTAAAAAATTATGGCACCTGATTATAACTTTTGTTATTATGTAACACCAACAAATACTGGACAGTACTGTAGTTTACCAATGCCTTTCTTTTTATTTATTTATTTATTTTTTGGTGCTACATGGGAGTTGAATCCAGGGCCTCACACATATTTTTCACATATTTTTGCAAGTTCTTTACCACAGGGCTGCACTCCCAGCTCATTTTCTATTTTTTTTTCTTCCTGAGATAGAGTCTCACTAAGTTGTGCAAGGTGCCTCTGACCTTAAATCTTGCCTCCATTTCCCTTGTTGTTGGGATTATGGGCTTTTACCATCACACCCAGCTTTTTTTGTTTTGTTCTGTTTTTCTGAGACATGGTCATGATCTTCCTGACTAGGCTTCTTTTTGCAGTGCTGGCTTTAGAGGTGTGTGAGACCACACCTGGCTACCAAGGAGTTTTATGTCATTATTCCATTCAGACTGAGAATAACCCAGAAAGGCAGAGACAGAAATATCATAGAGATTTTATCTTTGTTTTAAAAATGAAGAAACAAAGGCCCAAAGAGATAATGCATCAAAAGCTACATTACTGGTTATAGGAGTGCAGAGACCCAAGCTGGGATCCCCTCACCCACATCCAGGGTTTTCTCAGTGTACCCTGTGACTTCTAGACTTATTTTCATAGAAATCTAATTGGCCTGATAATAACTAAATCCAATTATAAGTAGTAGTTTGGTTTAACTGGATAAAAAGAAATCCCTTATTATGAATGATCAGAGTAACCTCTGTGTAAGAGCTAACATCGCCTTGTCTTGGAAAGGCTGTCCCTGGTCATTCAGACCTTCGTATGTGCTCCCTACAGAGAGCAGAGAAGGAGAAAAGCACCACTGATATAAATTACGCTGATGCAGTGTTTTAAATAGAAGAAAATAGAAGTTATATATCTGTGGGTTACTAATTGAGCAACGTTGGTCAGCACTGTTCATTGTAGTAAATGAACATAGTGTTAGTTTGGAAAAAAAACAGGTAGCTATTTTTCTGCGGCATTGACCCTGACTCTCTGGCTCTGGCAACTGCTTTTTCAGTAGGCTCTCATTTTGTAGCCCAGGCTGGTTTTGAACTCCTGATCTTTCTACTTCATCTGCCTAAATGCTGGTTTTACTGGCATGTACTGCCACACATGGTCCAACTACTTTTCTTTTCCTTTGTGTAGTGCTGGGGATGAACCCAGAGCCTTTTGCATGCTGGCAACACTCTACTATGAGCTACCCACCTACCCCCAGCTACTTTTTTTTTTTTTAAAGACCAGGATCATTTTTGATTTAGGATGACAAGTTACATTATTGTAAAAGAACTAAGAGTAGGGAAGGCCATTGTCCTTTAGGAGGATTATGCCTGGTTTTATTATATTATTGTTAAAATTTTCAAGAACCTAAATAGTGTACCATAAATATGTGACATTTTTAATTTTATATGAAAATATTTAATGGGAAACCCTCTGACTAAACTCTCAAAAAATATTATTCCTGCTGAACATAGTTGATGATTTTAATTGGATGGTAACTTCTGCCAACAGATTCTCTTTAATTGCACTAATTTAAACTTATAGACCCCAAATTCTAGATATATTTTTGTCATGGGAATTGAGGAGTGAGGAACATATACTTTTAAGAAATTCCATAAACATGTAAAGTGCTCCTTTTGTGTGATGTCACCACTTTTAAATGCTATGAGTGAATTATTGCTACTGGTAAATTATTTCCTTCTATTACCCTATAAATTGTTTTATCTACCTACCTACCTATCTACCTATCTGTCTGTCTATCTGTCTGTCTATCTATCCATCCATCCATCTATCTTTCAGTACCGGAGCTTGAACCCAGGGCCTCATGCATGCTAGGCAAGTGCTCTACCTCTGAGCCACATCTTCAGCACCTTTTTAAATATTTTATTCTGAGACAGGGTCTTGTCAAGTTGCACAGGCTACCTCTGGTCTCAAACCTGTGATCTTTCTGCTGTAACTTCCCAAGTTGTTGAGATTATAGGCTTGCGCCATAGGGCCTGGCTTATAAATTGTTTTAGATAATATATTTGGAATTTGCTATACAGTGGTGGAAATAACTGAACTCAGCTGTATATGAAACTAAAATAAGCAATTGAAATATTGAATCTGAAACCAAGTGTTCTATAGCTAAATAGTTGAAACTTATGAAAGAAATACACCTAGCATCTGTCCCACCCCAAGAGAGTTGGTCCTATAACTCCACATGAATTGTGGACAGTGGTCTAGCACTGGTATCCTTCTTTCCATTATCACTTTCTTCTTTTAGTTTACTGCAAAATTATTTAAATTGGCATTCCAGATGAATGATTGAAAGTGGTCTGCTTTTACATCAGGTGAACCTGGCCTACGTGAAAGCAGCAGAGTGCGTTACAGAACCTATTAACAGGGAGCCTCCTTCTAGAGAAGCTCAGCTACTGACTTTGCAGAACACGTCTGAATTCGATATCCTTGTTATTGGAGGAGGAGCAACAGGAAGTGGCTGTGCACTAGATGCTGTCACCAGAGGTAAGTCCTGATGTGGATGGACATGACACAGGAAAGGTTTCATCTTCCCTTCCTGGCATAAATGCAAACAGCATGTGTTCTACACTTGTAAAGTCACCTTTCTGTTGGTGTTTCCTGATTTTTATTGCTTTGTGAAAACCTTTCACAATTCTAAAATTAAATATATTTGTTTTTACTTCAATGGATTTATTTAAAAAGAAAACTTTATATTCTTGCAAATTCATTGATTTGATATTCCATGTATTTTTTCTAATACATAGTTAAGTAAATATATTTATAAGAAATATAAATACCTGTATATCACCTGAAATCACATTTATATCAGTGAAGGGTAAAAAGACCTATTAAAATGAAATGATCAAGTAAAATAATTCTTTTTGCTTCTCTCTCCTCCCTCCCTCCCTCCCTCTCTCTCTTTCTCTCTCTCTCTCTCTCCCTCCCTCTCTCTCTCTCTTTTTCTCTCTCTCTCAGATAACTTCTTGCCGTGTAGCCCCAGGTTGGCCTAGAATCGCTATGTAGACCTGGCTGTCTTCCAACTTGCATCAGTCCTCCTGCCTCAGCCTCCCTAGTGCTAGGATTACAGGTGTGCACTCAGCTTTCACATATCCCTTAAAACCATTTCTTCCAATGAATATGAACTATAGGCTGAAAAAGTCCACTCTTTCTGCATAAATAATAGAAAAGACCATTACTAAAATGTGGTTGTGTCTCAGGCAGCTTGTCTGCTATTGGTCAGCACTAGGAAAGACATGGTTGAAGTTCCTAAAAATGGATAGAAATTTTAGCATGCAACCCCAGTACTCTTACATATGATATAGTTAATAAAATAATCTATTTCTGTTGCCTGTAAGATGAGTGTGTAGTTTGGAGTCAAGGAAATCTGGGTACATATTCTGACTCAACTTCGTTAATAAGTGTGTGTATGTGGGCATGCATGCATGTGTCTACATACTTAGGTAAATTATTTGATTGCTGTAAGGTTTTTCTTCTTTCATATAGGGAGAATATATTTGGTTGTTGTAAGTATTAAATGTGCTAATCATGAAGCGCCTTAGAGCAGTGCTTTTCATGCAAAGTAAAGGCTCAATAAATTATAGATGGTATTACACTGCTGTGACTAACACAAAATTCAAAGGCTTTAAGAATCAGTTGTCCTAGAGAAATAATACTGTATGGTATTATCAAATGTATTGAAGTGGGCTGGGTACTGTTGCAAGGAATTTAACTCTGGATTATTTTAGTTTCTATATAAAGTTCAATATTTATGACTGTTTCATACTCACTGGTAGTAATTTATAATATGGAATGATTTTTCTCAGACCAATGAAATTACTACTGTAGATTAAGTTATCTTCTGTACCTAGTGGGCTGGGGTTTGGCTCAGCTGGTGGGTAGAGAGCTGCTCTGCGCTCTCTGAGGCCATAGGTTTGATCCCCAGCACCACAAAGTGGGAGAAGGATGTGGCAATCCACTCCTGAAGCAATCTCAAAACAGTCAACCATTGAAAACCCTATGAATACTGACATAATGCCAGGCATGGCATAGAGTTGTGGAGTGTTTTGTTTTGTTGTACATAGGGTTACTATGAGTCAGACATGACTCTATGGCATCTAATAACAACAACAATGTGCCTGGTAGAATTTACTCCTTTTTTTTTTTTTTTTTTTTTTTTTTGTGGTACTGGGGGTTGAACCCAGGGCCTCGTGCCTGCATGCTTTGTAAGTGCTGGACCACTGAGCTGCGCCCCCAGCCCTTTTTTTTTTTACTTTTTGAGGCAGCGTCTCGCTAAGTTATACAGAGTGCCTCTGGTCTCGGACTTGTGATCCTCCTGCCTCTGCCTCCTGTGCTGCTGGGATTACAGGTGTGCGCCACTGTGCCTGGCTGTAGAATTTACTCTTATGGAGATGAAATGAATTTAACAAGATTTAAACACACACAAACAAAAAGTACCCTAGGTTACTATAAGTTCACAGCATCCCCATTTAGGTTTTGGTTCATGTAAACCTCACAGCCTAAGTCCTATTATGTTAACTCTAAATAATTGTAAGTTCAAAATAAAGACACTGGAGTCTACTCTTACCAGGTTGGCCCCAGTTTTCATATGATTTCTTGCCTCCAGCCATGGAATATAATTTGGGCCAGATTATCCTTGAACGTTTCTAAAACAGATGAGAAGAACAGTTATAGTTATCACAAGGTAATTTGAATTCAACTTTCTACTTTTGGAGGCCTGGGTAGAAGAGTGGAAAGAGGGGATAGATTTCTAAGACAAGGGGAAGTCTCATTTGGGACTACTCCTCCAAGGAATTAAAATTTATATCTCCTGTTATTTTCATGCTGTCATAGTGAAATGTGTACTCACTCTTCTTATTTCAATTTTCCAAATGTTCACTGGATGCCTACTGAATGCATGGCAATATACAAGATACCATATGACAATGTGAAGATGATTAAGTTGGTAATGTAGGGTGCTCATTGTATTATAGAACTTGTTTGTGTAGACCAGGTTACACTATATAGAACGTGTGCTTTTTGAAAGGCTCAGGGATATTACATGTGTATAAAGAGATGAGAGTATTCATAGCTACAGAGAATGGTCAGGAATGTGAAAGCTACTGTTTGGCACAGGTAGAGTTCATTATTTATTTATTTATTTATTTATTTATTTATAATAAATAGGGGTCTCATTGGGTAGCCCAGGCTGGCCTGGGACTCACTATGTAGACCAGGCTGGCCTTGAACTTGTGTGAGCCTCCCTGCTGGGATAATAGGCACGTGCCACTACACTCCCTATTAAAAGCAGTTTTTGAAAAAATTTGTTTTTATTTATTTATTTATTTATTTATTTATTTATTTTTGTGGTTCTGTGCGTAGGGCCCAGGTCTGTGTTCTTATACATGCTAGGCAAGCATCTCTACCACTCACCTGCATTTCCAGCCACAGGTAAAATTTTAATAGGCAGATATTGCTTGCTGAAAATGGTTCTAAACTGAAGGAATGCACAGGAAGAACAGCATGAAGTCATTCTGTAGGGAAGACAGTTGTGCCTTAGTTTGGAGCACTGACACCAGACAGGGAGAATATGAGAGAAGTGTGGGAAGGCAGGACTGGGCCTGGTGTACCAAGAGGAGGACTTTGGCTTTATTGATCAGGCCTCTTGAGATGCTGGAGTGCTTTAGGGTGGTGATAGAGAAGGAGCAGAGATGGGCACAAGCTTTGAAGAGATCTTGAAACAAATGAGAAAGAAAAGAGATGACCTGATAGTGCAGTAGGATATGAAGAAGGGAAACCTCCTATTTCTTTTTTTCTCTTCTTTCCTTTTTTTTTCTTCCTTTTTCTTCGTTTAAGATAGAAGTAATCTAAATTTTACTATTGACTCAGAGGACAAAGCCAATGCAGGTAGAGAATTTTAATATGCAAATAATAGAAGAAGAGTATATGGAGTAAGGTCTGTGGAAAGATAAGGAAAGGGATATCGTAAATGTGTCTTAGTCTTGATAGGAAGATCAGATTTGTTTCTCAGAGACAGAAACAAAAGGTAAAGATTTGACAATACTAAAAATGGAGCTTATGTGAGAACTATTCTTAAATACACAAAACCAAAGAGAGATGTTTTATTTATGGGTGGGAGGAAGGGAATTTGAAAGAGTGAGTATACAACTGCCTTACAGAGAACATAACAGGGAATAAGGATTTGTTCATTCAAAGTTAGAAAATGTAGATTTGTTATCCATGTAGGACGTGTGTGTGTATGTGTGTTTCTAAAACTGTTGAATATAGAAGCAGAGACAATAGACAACAGAACTGAGACTTGACTGGGGTGTCAACAGCAAAAGGAGAAAATCGGGAAAGATTCTAGGGGAGGAGAAGAAATTGTTTAAAGGTAGAACTAGAGTTGAACATTGCAGAGGTTGAGAGAAATTAGAAAGCCAGGCTGTGGTAGAAAGTTAGGAAATGTCTAAGGACTGCAAGTGCAATTGTAATAAAACAATTACTAAGTGTTTCTTATTTCATTTCTCCCTTTGGAAAGTCTCATGAATGTGCGCTTTTGTGCACTTGATGTATTTATGTCTTTTTAAAAACATAGGATCATACTATGACTCTTTTTCAGTGTTTCTTTCGAATAACAGTTTATTTGATCAGTCTTTATATGTATATAGTATTCATTCTTGAATGAAAAAATTCTGTTTTATTTTTACTTACTGATTGTAGTTTTGTTTGGTTTTGCTTTTTTTGTGTGTGTGCTTAGGATTGAACCCAGAGCCTCATGCCTGCTAAGCATTTTCTTTTTTTTCTGTTTAAAACAATACTCCTTATGGGTCAAGTATTGAATCAGTTCAGAGAATACAAAAACTAATAAGATGTGGCCTTGCTCTCAAGGAGCTTATATATTACTGATATTTGTTAAATGAATACAGTTTTTTCTTTGGGCAGTGGAGTGCATTACCAGATGATTGAGGGTAATGATGGTGATGATGATCATGGTGGTGATGACTTTGATAAGAGTTTCCACAGCCTAGTTGTTATTAGACATTTAATTTTTATAGGTCATAATAACTAAGAAAATGATACACTTTTGATATATCTTGACATATTGATTTTTTTTTTTTTTGGTAGTTCTTGGGAGTTGAACTCAGGGCCTGCAAGTAATCTTCCACTGAGCTGCACCCCCAGCCTATTTTTTATTTTTTATCTTGAGATAGGATCTTGTTAAGTTATGCAGGCTGCCTCCGGCATCGAACTTGTGATCCTCCTGCCTTATCCCCCTCGAGTCACTGGGATTACAGGCATGAGCCACTATGCCGGATCTGATTGTTATCTTAAAATAATTGAATGTTTTATTTTATGCTTATATGGGATTATGATTTATAGAAGGGATGGACAAACCTTAGTTTACATTTCTTTCATTATGCTTGTGGTTCTCTAGGGGTGGTATTTATAATTAAAATATATAAGGAGATGCTGAAGGTAATCTGTATTATCCTTTTACTATAATTTCTGATCATATCAGTAGCCTTCTGAAGTGTGAAATAATTATGGGCATTTGGTTAATGAATTGTGCATTGTTGCTGTTCATTCATGGAATTTGCTCTTTTATTATATTTGATGCTTCACTTAACAACAAATTTTGCTTTCTCTGCATTTGACATGTTTATACCAAATTATTCCTGATTGTATCCATTAATCTTTAGTCACATTTGACAAAAATAAATTACTGTGATCTTTTAAAGTTACCAGTAATAATTAGATTTTTCAGGACATCAAAGTTTTGGGGGAACTACTAGATGTTAAAGGGCTTGTATAAAAATATTTGCCCAAAGTTTTTTATAAAATGCTATGTCCAAATGTAATTTTTGTAATGGGTAAACAAAGACTATAGCAGGAAGAGAAAAGTCATGGAGTCTTCATAAGGAACGTTTATTTGCATTCTCGTCATCTACATTTTCTTGGGAGTCAATTTTCACTTGGGAATATTATTTTATAGACATAATATGCACAATTCTCCTCACGTTGTCCTGCCGGTCTCTAGGATCAATAGAAATTGCTGCTCTGTTTAACACCTCTGTGTCCAGTTCCTGGGTTGAAGCACAGCCCTGAAGCCCAGTTATTTCCTCCCTAAGAAAGCAGGAATAAGGAAAATCTGATAAGTATTTTCTCTCCCCAGGGCTCTTCAAGGTGTTTTTTTTTTAGTTGTGTTCTTTTATGTGCCTTTACCTGTATGTATCTGAGATCATCCAGTACTTTTTTTATTTAAAGCTCTGATTTATAAAACTTAACTTTTATGGCTTCAGTTCAAATTGTAGAGAAGATTGCCTCTTGCTGGAGGAAAGCATTAATTGTAGTTTTCTTGTTTAAAGATGTATATGTACCTCCAGTTTATAAATGGTGTCTTGTTAGCAATTTTTGTCTCTCACTATGATTCCTTCAAGTCTAAGGCAGTTTCATATAATGACTAAGGACACAGGTTGTGGATATAGAATAAACTAGGGTTCAAATTGTGACTTTTTTGCTTACTTAAGGCTCCATGACTTTCCACAAGTGTCTTGACTTTACACAGAGCCTCAAGTTTTTCAGGGGTTATTGGAGGATAATAATAACTTTTTTCTCCATAAGTAAAAGTTTGAGAGAGAGAGGAAGTATATGCATTGTAGAAAAAAATACAGGACAAGGGAGAGCCTTGGTGATAGTGGATTCTGAGAATTACAGGCTTCCACCCCCAAGCACTTCCCCATCCCTTTGCCATGAGGGTGGATGAAACCTCATTTCAGGAGGTGGAACTTCAGACAGTTCATTGTATGCTAGACACTGATGATTACCTTAGATTGCAGCTTTATAGATATAGTCACTACTACCTTCAAGTTCCATCAGGGACTTTTCATGTAACCCAGTTGAGGCTTCTGACCTGTGTTGATCGTAGGGACTCTGCACACTGTGTGCTGAGCCAGCTGATGCCTTGGATCTGGTGCTGGTGTCCAGGCCTTGTTTGTTTCCCTGCATCCTGACCATGAGCCAGCAGATAGTCTCTGGTCCTAGACAGTGGTCAGGACTATCTTGTCAACCTCCTTGAGCATGAGGCAGAGCCCGTCTTCCATCCCAGCACTCAGGTTCTCATCTGGCTCCTTTACCTTTCATCTCAATGGACAGTCATGTTCCTCTTACCCTTTAGTAACTGAAATCTGGGTTGCCTTCACCTGTTTGTAGACCCTGAGCCCACCACAACAGAGGCATTTGGCTTAAACACTGCTAAGCCACATTTCTGGTTCATGGAATGTTTTTCTTATTTTCAATTCAATCATGTCCTTTAAAATAATTTTGTCTGAGTTTAGAGAAGAGGAGGAGTTCAAAGCTGGGTGTTCAATGCCACATTAATCAGAATTTTATTTGTGGTGATATTTCTCACAGCAAAAGATTGAGGACTAGTTTAAAAATTGGGAGTTATCCAACTTTGTGAAAAGAGGTAGATCTATATATATTTACGAGGAAAATGGCAAAGATATTATAAATTGAAGAGGCAAGTTGTGAGGAATGACTTAATCTTTTTTCAAGCAAAAGGACACACAGGTCATGTACTTTCATCAGCATAGAAAGTTTGTGATAATATATCTGAGACATTTTAAAGTAATTAGTCTTGTTTCCATCTGGATTTTGTAACTAGGAAACAAGCAATGTACAATTTCATTATTTTCTCTTTTCTTTCTTGTGTATTGTTTGTATATTCTTCCTCTCTTTGAACATTGACTATTTTCATAACAGTAAATAAAAGGAGAAGTGGTATCAGCAACTCTTTTATTCTCTAATACTGTGTTACCACAATGTTATTACAGTACAGTTTTGTGACTCCATAATTATATGTGTATTTAAGGAACACAAAGTATATTAATTATATAGTCTAACTTCATATGCCTACAGCTGTACCACCCTGGCATCTGATCCTGTCAGATCTGGAAAGCTACGCAGGTTCGGGCCTGGGTAGTACTTAGATGGGAGACTGTTTGGGAACATCAGGTACTGTAGGCTTGGGAGAAAGCCCTGGAAACACACTCCCAAAAAACAATCAACCATTGAAAACCCTACAAATAGCAGAAAAACATTGATATAGTACTGGGCGTGGCACAGTGTGGGGGAGTGTTTCATCTGTGGTACATAGGATTGGTATGAGTTGAACCCAGCTGAATGGCACCTAACAACAACAACTTGACATAGTATCTCTCTTAATCGTTTATCTATATCCTAACATAAATATAGAAATAGGTAGTAGAATAACCAGCCTAATATTTTATACTTCCATAAAATGCTAACATTCACTGTTAAAAAATGCCAGATGAATCATAGGATCCTTATCATGGGGATCAGGGTTACTGATCCACATTTAACAAACCAGGATTAATTTGCTACTTTACAGAGGTGTTATTTTTTAGAGAAATTGATCCTTCATATAAAACGTTCAGCCTTTGAGTTAGTACGTTTTCTTATTAATTGCAGTGACTGTCTGAAATCCAAAGTTAGGTGTCCAAAGTGTTTATAAAAAAACATTGTCTCACCTTTGTTTATATTATATCAGTTTTTCTTTATGGAGCATGTAGATTTAATACCTATACTTGTAGTACTCATGTACAAATTATCTTAAATTTTTCTGATTTGTGTATTATTACCTTAGTGCTTCTGGTAGTTATTTCATAGCAATTACTCTTGCTTTTCTATTTAGTGATACCTTAATAATGACATTTATGAAATTTTATCCTAATGAAATAATTAAAGATATAGGAAGTTAAAATGAAAATATAATCTTGTAGTACAATTTGTAATAGTGAAAAAAGAAAATAAGCCAAATGTTCAAAACTAAGAAACTGAGCAAATAAATCATTGTAAACACTTAGTGTAATATTATCTATGCTTTTAAAATGAAATTATAGAACAAATATTTATTGATGTGGAAAAATGTTTACAATAAATAGTGTTAAATGGAAAAAAGCCTTAAATATACCATATGATCCTATTTTTGTAGAAATGTACATATGTGATTATATACATGCATAAAAAATGTGAACATTTAAACACCAAATGTCAACTGTGGTTATCTCTGAGTGGTGTAATTACAGGAGAGTTTTATTTTGTTCTCTTTGCTTCTCTGCATTTATTATATTGAGCATGTTTTCATGCATAATAAGATAATCAGTAAAAGGTATTAAAATGTACTTGTGTTCTATTCCATGTTGTGAAAATTAAATGTCGTACCATTTCTCCTCTTAGATTGTAATTATCCCTCTATATTCATCCAACTGTCTTGATCCATGAATTGGTTTAGTTTGAAGTAGCTAGTCAGTCTCAGGTCAGAAAGGATGAAGCTATAAAGAAGTATTTGCAGTTTAAACCCCTTGCCCTACTGGAAGATAAGGTTTCAACTTGCTAAAAAATGGAATGAAGATGTGTGAATGGTAGATTTCAAGTTGACCTTATTTTCTTACAACTAATCTTGTTATTCTGCCTAAGATTTTACTCCAGATATTAATATTTTATCAATTATGAGTGTCTACTAAACTAATCACTAATAGAAACAAAAAAATAAACAGTTGATACCACTCTTGCATATTCTGCTTCATCTCAATAGTGATAGAGCTCATTGCTTTCCATAAAATCTGTGGAGGGAAGCAAAGAAGGAATGAAGGAAGGAAGGAAAAGAGCAAGCCCGTAAAAATATTCTTCATAAGATCTTGAAGTAGTTAGTGAGTTACCTTGAATACACAGAGGTCAGCCCATTTCTGCCCAGGATGGAGGTTATTTTTTCTATGCTGAAGAATGGTCTTCCTCAGCCTCTCAGATTCATAGCAACAAGTAATTGCTTGAATTCTGGGTACGTTATTTTTAATATCCTTCAAACTTAGCTATTTTACCTAAGAACACAAAGTGTGAGCATTGGATGTCACTTGAAAACACTGTTCAATTAGTCTGGGATTATAAAAACAGGTCCCTCTTTACATTTCCTTGCCTTATACTTAAAGTAGAAAACAGCTTTTAATTTCAGATCAGTAATTTTGGAGAAGAGATGGAAAGGAACAGATTAATTAAAATTCACACATTCACACACACACATACACCATCAAAAGACTTTTGTTAGTTAATCAGTTAAGGAATAGAGTTCTGGGAAGCAGCTATAATGTTTAATTATACCTTGATTTTGTTTTAGTTCCTTCCTTTCTGCTTCCCTCATTGTCCTCCAATAAAAGTGAGAAGTTCAGGAGGTAAAATTTTAAACTGTTTCTTAGCGTATTTTCGCGTAGTTCAAAAAAACTTTTGTAATACTTTTCCATTACATGGTGATTTTATATACTATTTTAGCTGTAATTTTGGAGACTAAATTTTTGGTTTTTTGCTGTAGAAGGAGCAGTTTCACTGATCTTCTCCAGTGGATAGGTTGGTGATTTGGTGTTGGAAATAATGGAACAAAACAGAAACAACAAAATCAGCCTGGTTTGACTAAGAGGCTTATTTTAATTTTTGTTGTTATTTGCCAGAATTTCTCACATAAATACATGCAAATAGAATTTAGGATTTCCAATATTAGAAAAAAGCAGTTTTGAGAGTTTAAAAGTGGCTTACTTAGATAGCTTGCTAATTCCTGGAGTAGTCCCACGCTTCCCACTGAGTCCATTTGAGGAAGAAGGAAATGTGAGGCTGGACTCTCTCACTGTGCATGTGACTTTCCAGCACCATGTTTTGCCTTGTGAGTCTGGACTCTTTGCCAACTAGTGGTTCCCTGGACAGGTAGCATAATAGTGTTTTTCAAAATAATACCTGAGAACTTTTGGAAAAAATTTACATTTCACTCCTTAAAAAAAAAGGTTACTAGGTATATCCTGGTCCCTCTGAATAGATACCCTGTAACTAAAGTGCCCTTCTCACATCTATGCATTTGTGTTATTGACACTAAATCTTTGAAATGATCCAGGACCTTTAGCCATGTTCTCAGAGGCCTTTTCTGTTAAAGAGATCCAGGAAGTCTGTCCACAGGACAAGGTCCAAATGGCCTAATGTGGATAAAAAGCTCTTTGTGATCTACTCTGTCACTTCCTCCCAGTGGGATCCCCTTCACATTGAACCTTATACCCTGCACTCTAGCCCCCAATGACAAGCAGCCCCTGAATAAGCTAGACCATTTCAACTACCTGCCTTTTCTTTTCTTCTTTTCTTTTTCCTTCTTTTCCTTTCTCATCTCTTCCCTTACTTTTCCCTTCCCCTTTCCTTCTTTCCTTCCTTCCTCCCTCCCTCCCTTCCTGCCTTCCTTCCTTTTTGACAGGGTCTCACTATGTAGCGCAATCTGGCCTTGAGTTTACCATCCTCCTACCTCAGCCTCCCGAGTGCTGGGGTTACTGGCTTGCAGGACCACATGCAGCTTGCCTCCTTTTCTTAAGATGCTCTTTGCTGATGTTGACTTCCCTCACCCTTTCTGTCCATCTTGAACACTAGTCTGTAGACTCAGGCTGTTTGAAGACCATATCCCCAAGGACAATAAAAAACTCCCAACTTGGCTGCAATTATTCCTCACATAGGGATTTTTGTTACCAAGAAACCACTCCCAAATTTAGTGGCTTAAAACACCACTACCACCACCACCACCACCACTGGCACTCCCACTACTGAGTTGTGGTGGGTTAGGAGTCAGGGTGAGCCTAGTTGGGGCCTAGGCTCTGAGTCGCCTGCAAGCTTCAGTGTGTCCTAATGATTCACGTGATGTCATCAGGATTCACTTCCCAGCTGTAGGACTGAGGCCTGGGTTCTTCATGGCCTGTTGTCTAGGGGTCTCCCTTGGTTCCCACATGCACCACATGAGAGCTTGCTTCAGTAGAGCAAGTGGGTGGGGAAGCAGCAGAGCATGTCCTGGGCTTTTGTAACCGAGTCACAGAAGTGGCATGCCCTCATGGTGGTTATATGCTGCTTATTAGAAGAAAGACACTAGGTCCAGCCCACGTTCCAGGGCAGTGGGTTACCTACTAAATGAGGAAGTGAATTATCTGAGAAGTCAGTTTGTTGCAGAGAATTATCTGAGAAGTCAGTTTGTTGGCCACAGCCTGTAGGACACCTGTGGCAGGCCCAAGTGAGGAAGCCCTGATCGGATGGGACACTGCTTGTCCTCTCTCACTTTCCTGCCTCCCCTGCTATGGACATCTTGATGCTATGAATGAGATTTGAAGGTTTAAAGAGACGTATTGTTTAAATAATCTGGCTCCTAAATGTCATTTGAAAGTCAACTCCCTCGTTTGATCTTCAACTGAAGAAAAAATGTCTATTTCAGTGCTAAAAGAAGAACTCTGTGTTGGAATTACTAAGTAAAGGTGACGCAGCTCACTGAGATGGTGGATTCTTAAGAAGTTCGCAAATGTAATTTTGGCTATATGTAAATTTAGGTCTATGTCCTGAGTTCAACTTCTAACTTGGAGCAAGATGAGAGTCATCTATTTTCAAATGTGACCCCTATGCCAGTTGATGGCCTGGCCCACCACTAATTCATATATAACATCAGCACTTGGTCCCTCTCTCTCTCTCTCCCTCCACCCTGTGTGTGTGTGTGTGTGTGTGTGTGTGTGTGTGTGTGTGTCTTTGTGTGTGTGTATTCATTCTTGTGTAAGACTCATAGTGACCCTCATAGGGTTTTATATGTATATATTATTTTTATTCTTTTTTTGCAATACTTGGGGGTTGAACCCAGGGCCTCACATATACTTTGTAAGTGTTCTACCACTGGGCTTTACCCCAGTCCTATTTTGTTGTTGTTATGCTACCTTTGGCCTTGAACTTTCGATCTTCCTGTCTCCACCTCCAGTGTCCCAGGGATTACAGGCATACACCACCATGCTTGGCTCTTAATATTCTTTTCAAAAATATATACTAACTGCCGGGCGTGGTGGTGCACACCTGTAATCCCAGTGGCTCGGGAGGCGGAGGCAGGAGGATCACAAGTTTGAGACCAGAGGTAGTCTACATAACTTAGTGAGACCCTGTCTCAAAAAGTAAAAAAAAATGGGCTGGGAGCGCAGCTAAGTGGTCCAGCACTTGCAAAGCATGCAGGCGCAAGGCCCTGGGTTCAACCCCCAGTACTGCAAAACAAAACAAAACAAACAAACAAACAAAAATATATACACACACACACACATATATATGTGTATATACATATACACATATATACACATATATATGTGTGTGTGTGTATATACACACACACACACATATATACACATATATACATATACACATACATATACATACTAACTTTGCCCTTTTTCTGTGTCTTTAATTTATCTGGTACTAAATTTATTAAGCATTGCTAGTGTTGTAATGCCTGCAGCAGTAGCCCTGTGGCATCCGATCCCGTCAGATCTCGGAAGCTAAGCAGGGTCAGGCCTGGTTAGTACCTGGATGGGAGACCGCCTGGGCACACCAGAAGCTGTAGGCTTGGGAGAAGGACCTGGCAACCCCCTCCCAAAAAATCAGTCTGCCATTGAAAACCCTACGAACAGCAGAGAAGCACGGACAATAGCGTTTCCCCTGTTGTACAGAGGGTCGCTATGAGTCAGATACCGACTCGACGGCACCTAACAACAACAACAGTGTTGTAATGGGCTGGGATTTAGCTCAGTTGGTAGAGTACCACTCTACAGTCTCTGAGGGCCCAGGTTCAATTCCCAGCACCGCAAAAATGCGAGAAGGACCTGGCAATCCACTCCCAAGGCAATCCCGAAACAGTCAGCCATTGAAAACCCTATGAGGGTTGCTATGAGTCGGATACCGACTCGACGGCACCTAACAAGAACAACAAGTGTTGTAATAGTTGAGTATATTACAAAACTTTTGTCTCATGTACCTGCTTAAAAACAGTGACCTGGGTCTATGATACCTGTATTTCTGTGTTATTTTGCTATAGTTAGGGCATCACTGGTTTTTGACCTTGGATCAAAATTCTCTACTTTTCTCTGCACAGTTTCCAAATATTTTGTCCTTTTAAGTCAAGGGAATTGCCCTGATTTTATGATGACATTTGGATATGATATTTAACCTGTTAAAAGTTATAAAAATGGCCCTTTGGTATTAAATGTAATAAGTGGCTCTCAATTGAATGCATGCACAAGTTCTCCTTTCTGAGCTCTGTGAGCCCAGATTACTCGGGTTGCATATTCTCACTGTAATTGGATTCCATGACATTCTCTCATCCTGAGGGCATGGCAGCACCTGGAAATTCCTTTCAGATTGGTGTTGATTGTATACTGTGGGTCTTGTGAGGTTTTGTTTTTCATCTGTCAGTAAAGGTATGACACTTGCAGAAGCACTGGTCCTCTCTAATCGTAAAGACGCAGGAATGTCTGCAAGAAAACACAGCAAAACAACTAGATTTTCCCCTAAGACATTTATAGCAACTTGCAAATAAAGCGGACAGAATGACTTCTAGACTCAACTTATCTTTGCTCAGTCTCACCTTATCCAGAACATTTTCTTTCTTTTACTCATGGATACTATGAGTTGTGTTCATTTGTCCTGGCTTGTATTTCTTTGCAATTCTAAAATATTGTCATGTTCATGTATTTTAAAATAGAGTGTAAACTCCTCTGTAATAGAAGTTATTCTCTCTTTTCATCCTATTGTGATATTTTGAACATATCCCCCCCTTCTATACCCATTATACCACTATCCCAGACACATTTCCAAAGAGGAGTTGGAATACAGAAGGGAGTCTAGTCTAGATTTATTGGTGATGCATTATGGTAGATAAGAGATGAGGCACTGGAACAGGTCTGGAGTCTAGCAGGGAGGGGTGGATGTGCATTCCAGAAGCCTCTGTGACAGTACTAAATGAACTCTATATGAGTAAAGATGGGCACCAGGCTCTCCTTGGATCCCCTGAATACACCAGAGCATGTTATTGCCATGAAATTGTATTGTAATATTTTCTAGTTGTGATTCATTCACAGCTTAATATGCTTCTAGTTCTTGCTTGACTTTTCCCCCAGGAAGAGCCTAAAATCTCTTCATTATAATATAGACAGTGTACTGCACTTTGAATACAAATTTATCCATGTTCAGACTAATTTTTCCTGTGATTGTCTCTACCCTGGAGAAGTGCCTTTAATGAATTACATACAAATTGTGTAATTTAAGAAGTTAATTTGGTTTTCTGGTTACACAGGACTAAAAACAGCCCTTGTAGAAAGAGATGATTTCTCATCAGGGACCAGCAGCAGAAGCACTAAATTGATCCATGGTGGTGTGAGATATCTTCAGAAGGCCATCATGAAGTTAGATATTGAGCAGGTAATTGTGTATGCTGGTTGTTAAACAAAAATTGCGACTATGCTTTTTCTACCCAATTAAATCAGGCTTTTTTTAAATGACTTTTAACATTTCTTCCTGTTGGAAATACCTATTTAGTGTGTGCTGCTAGAATATCTTTCAGGAGAGGTGTGTTAGATCTTTCCTGTAGTATTATGTTTATCAGTAATCAGGGGCTTTCTCTACACAGACATGTCAAAGTAGCAGATTTACAAAATCACTTTTGGATGTGTTGCCTTTTAACAGTTGTGATTGGGTTTTTGCCAATGGCCACCAAATTACTCCTTCATAAGTGGTTTCAGGGGAGCTGTGTTATAATGCAGGGGGAGTGTCAAATTGATCCTTTTAACTGCAACTGCCCTCATACACTCATATTGTCACTGACATGTTCTTAAGGAAAAGATGATCTGAGTCATGCTTTTCCTGTGTCACACTTTATTGTGTCCAGTCTGCCACCATTTGAAAACTGCCAAAGCAGTGTGGAAAATGACATTTCCCAGAGGGGTAAAAAAATCAGCTACACTCCCTATCTGCTTTTCCTACATGAAAAACACTGCAGCTCTGACTTGACATTGTCAAGTTTTGAGTCTGTCCCCCTTTTTTTCTTCTTGACAAGTCAGTTTTGAATCTGTCCCCTTTTCTTATGCTTCTCTTCAGCATCATGATGGATGCAAAGAAAACAGCGTAAGATTTAGAATTGACTAACTTATGATGTGTTCTTGCTAGTTTATTCAGTGTCTATGAGCCTTAAACTTCTCATTTGTAAAATTTGTATTATAGTAGTAATGCTAGCTCTTTAGAGAGGCATAATGATGACCACAGGAGTTAAGACAAAAGCATTTTTATAATCTGAAAAGTCCTGTGAAACTGCTACATATCATCTTTGCTGGGTTTAGTGAGCGTAAGAAGGAAGCTTTTAGCATGAATTTGAACAATCTGTTATCTCTTACCTGGAGAGAATATTATGAGAACTGATCATAGAGGCATAATACGGAGAATGCAAGATAAATGGTTACAATAATCTTGTAACTCAAGTCAGGAAAATATCTTACACCTGGGAACTCTGACAGCATGTTTTTTTCCTATGCAAATACAGTTAGGGTTTCTAAAAAATCTTTGAGGATGACAGCACGATGTATTATTAGAAATTTGATTAGGAGGGAGCTATCCTCACTCCGAGGTAGAAGGTTTCTGTGTATCAATCAGTTGGCAGGATGTCTATTTGCCATTTGAAAATATTATGATCTGTTACTGCCAAACTAATTTTCTCTGTTTTGATTTTCAGTATAGGATGGTAAAAGAAGCCCTTCATGAACGTGCCAACCTACTAGAAATTGCTCCCCATTTATCAGCTCCATTGCCTATAATGCTTCCGATTTACAAGTAAGCCTTTCATATCACCTGCATACTATTTGCTTCCCTGAGGTCAATGGAACAACACAGTTTTAATGGAAATAATCTCTCAATGTGTATTTCTTAATGTGATTTTAATTGGTCCTAATCTTTAATCCTTTTCAAACATTTTCTTTGGTGTATTTAAAAATGTGGATTTTCTTAAATACTCTCTATGGACCCCTGCCTGAGGACTAGCTCTTGAAGACAAAGGAGGTTGTGTTCTGTATTTATAATTAGTAGTATCTTATTTCAGTTTCTGAGAGTGTATAGATGAACAATTGCTTTCGCTCTGAGGAAGATAAGGGGTCATGTGCAGGGTATAAAAGGTAGACCCAAAAAGAATTTTGCGTAAATTCTGGACCTACCATGTAGCATCTCAAAATCCAAACTATTTTGGCACATTTTAATTGTCCAAGTTAACTAAAACTGAAATTTGCCCAGGAGGTACCACATTATAAATGATAAAACCCAGTTTTCTTAATGTTGTATTAGAGGTATCCATGAAGTTGCCTTATATGAAGGCACAGGTACAGTAATATGAAAAAGTGGATTATATAACTCTTTTAGCTCAAAACATTTTATAATTTTGCCTGTGTTTTGCCGTAGATTGCTTAGAGCTTCCTCTATCAGTGTTTCTCAACCCTTGGTACACATTCCAGTCCCTTAGACTTCCAACCTATACCAGTTAAATCAATCTTTGGACAGGTTAGGCTCAGGATCAGTATTCATTTTTAATGTTCCCCAAAGAATTCTAATATGAAGCCAGAATTGGAGTGTTAGAGAAGATTCATTTGAACTCTCACTGACTCATTTACTTATATATGTCAGTTAGGTTGGTGTCAGAAACAGTTAGGTGAGGTTCCTATTTCTTTTCCAGTCCATTTCTAGGCATGCTTTGTTTTTTTTAATGAAGTTTCTTGTAATTTAAGGTGACATTCTATGTTATACCTTGTTTCTAAAGAAACTTTTCCCCCTATTTATGCCGTAGGTGGTGGCAGCTACCTTACTACTGGGTAGGAATCAAGCTTTATGATCTGGTTGCAGGAAGCGATTGCCTGAAAAGCAGTTATGTCCTCAGCAAATCAAGAGCTCTTGAACATTTCCCCATGCTCCAGAAGGACAAATTGGTAGGAGCCATTGTCTACTATGACGGTATGTGTTGCTTTTTTTCTCTTTTTCTTTTTTGATGTTGAGCATCAAAACTATAGCTTTGTGTGTACTAGGCAAGGCAAACATTCTCCCACTGTGCTATAGTCCCACCCATTGCTTTGTTTTTGTTTCTCTTTTTTAAAACAATGTATTTTTCTCTCTCACTATGACCTCTTAGAATACACCATGACCTTTATTGTAAATTTTTAGTGAGATAGTTTGCAGTCTTACATTTAATGCTAATCCTACACAAAAAACAAATGTATATACACATATGTATAGACTCACCATTTTTCCTAGTACTGGCTGAAAAGCTGCCCATAATGTTTGCTTCTGATATCGTTTGTTTTCTATATCCCTTCTCTTTTATTTCTACTTTGTCTCATGGTTGGTTTGGTCCATTTCTCATCATTGTGAATTTGGACCCCCACCTTCATGCTATTTAATTTGTTATATCTTTGCCAGTGAATACTTGCCTTATGAATATATTATAATGTTGAAAGCAGCTGAAGATCTGTTGGGTTTTCTAGATGAAACCTCTATTTTCAAGGGGTTATAAACCTAGGGAAAAACGCCCCTTGGGCTGAAATTGACATGTTTGTATTTTGCATAGGACACATTCTTGAACATATAATTTATGTGGTGAAGCTAGATGAGCACGCATCTGTTAAACGAAGCCCTTAGGTTTTATTGTTTATTTTATTGCTGTCAGATGTTTCCTAACAGTAATATTACCTACTGTCCATTTTCCATGTGTTCATATGAACTCTTTTGTGTATGTAGGTACAAGTGCATATGTATACAATATAATTTGTATGCCTTTATTTGAAGGAACTAAACAATGTTTCTCCAGATAGACCGAAAGGCAATGCAAAACAAAACAGGCAAAGCATTTGTGAATTTTTCTGGTCATTTTAAAGAAGGGTATGATATCTATGGATAAGGAAAGAGCTGGACAGAGATAATTATACATGTTCAGAAGGTCCTAGAAATTTTGTGACAGAAAGGATGGCTTAGGTTCTGTGTCGCAGTGACGTCCTCCCATTATGTGATCTTTTATATTTGGTGTTAAGATAGCTAAATTCTTGGAATGAAGAAATGTTTGTCGTTGTTAAAGGAGACTTTGATGCTCCTTTTTCATATTATGGGATGTCTTCAAGGCTATCTGTACCTTTTTCTTCTTTCCAGTGTTTCTTTTCTAATCAGTTGAGCTATCTCTCAAGCTTTCATATATAAGTGCAAAATGTGTGTGTGCAGAGGGGTCCAAACTCAAGAAAATGTCCTAGAAGCAACAATATGAAAAAAAATGTTAAGGGTCTCAGACAAACATTAAAAGCTAGAAAATTAACAGTTTGTGGTGTTTTCTAGCATCTGAACACCCCAGGGGGGGGCCACTTAACTACTTTTTGGTGCCCTTAATTGAACCTACATGCTAAAGGACAGCATTCCCTGTGAATTTGCTTTCTTTGCATCAGGCCCTTAATGTTAATCCATTGTAGTTTATTGGGTGATTATAGTAAAGAGGTTTTGGTCCAGGAGGAGTAAGAAGGCATTCTGTAAATAGCATCCTGCCTCTCCTGACATGGAAATGTTTGTGGCCTTTGCCTCATATTATTCATCCTTCCTGAATGCACCTTCTCAAATTCTTACTCATTTTCTGCATCATGTAATGTTTTATATACTAATTTTGTTTTTAGCTTGTGCATATCTGAATTGCCTAATGAGGAACATTAGTGGGCATCATCTGAATTTGTGACTATCTTATGTTAGTTTGGAATTGTTATAAATGGAAGATTCTTATTGATTCTACATGGAGAAACCAAGGGAAACTATGTCATATAATGCAGAGAAAACTTTATTCTGCTAGAATTAAGAGGTAGAATTATTTCTTTATTCTAGAATTGATCTTTTTTGTTTGTTTTGGTGGTACTTGAGGGTTGAACCCAGAACCACTGAACTGCACCCCCAGCCCATTATTTATTTATTATTTATTTTTGTGGTGCTAGGGGACTGAACTCAGGGCCTAGCTCATATTTTGCAAGTGCTCTACCACTGAGCTGAACGCCTAAACCCCTTTTTAAATTTTCTTATCTTGCTACCTGGTCTAGCTCAGTTATACAGACTGGCTCTGGCTTCGAATTTGTGATCCTTATGCCTCCACCTTCCACATGGCTGGAATTACAGACTTGCACCACTGCACAGCCCATTTTTTACTTTTTAGACAGTGTCTCACTAAGTTATACAGGCTGCCTCTGGCCTTGAACCTATAATCTTTCTGCCTCTGCCTCCTGAGTCACAAGGATTACAGGTATGCACTACCATGCCTGGCTTTAGAATTTATCTTTATAGCTTGTTATAGGTCACAGAATTCTATATTTAGCAGAGATTATTTCAAAGTTCTTAAATTATTATTTAAAATTGCTATTTGGAAATCAGTCTTATCTTTTGTAATGCTGGGGATCAAACCCAGTGTCTTGCACGTGTTAGGCAAGTGCTCTACCACTGAACTATATCCTCAGCCTTGATTATAAAATCTTAAATGAACTGAAGGAGTAGAAGTAATTCTACTTTGGTCATTTGAAATTAGTTATTTACTTTTCTACCTTGTTCTGAAATGATACAGGTCCAACAATTGTCATATCAGAGGTAAGGCAAAACAAAAATTAAAGAGTGTAATTCTTTCGTTTCACAACTGCATTCACAGATACATTCCTCTTTTGTCTAATATGGTTGTTGTTGTTGTTAGGTGCCGTCGAGTCGAGTCCGACTCATAGCGACCCTATGTACAGCAGATCGAAACACTTGCCGATTCTGTGCCAGGCAAACAATCTTATTTATGTTGAAGCCCATTGTTGCAGACACTGTGTCAATCCATCTGGTGGAGGGTTTTCCTCTTTTGCGTTGACCTGCCACTCTTCCAAACATGAT